>JAVYIG010012767.1:0-50000 GCA_035222895.1 Strongylocentrotus droebachiensis | reverse complement strand
ATCGGTCAAGAATTTAACGGTCTAACCCAAATTAAAATGTGAGATTTTGATGCTGGAGTGATAGCAATTTGATTACTTTCTCTATGTGTTCCTGATGATGATTAATGTAATTAGTTGAGGTGCGATTTACACTACAAAAATGCTGACCTCTAACAAATGTTTGCATTGTTGGTTTCGGCTGAAATGCAAAGACTTGCGCCTGTTCCGTTGTTTAAAAAAAAAGTGTTTTGCCTAAAGACATTTTTACCTGAGATTTTACCTCTGGCATTTTTTATCTCTGGCAGTTTAATTAACCTCTGGCATTTTGCAGGGCACAATGTATTTGCAATTGTTTTCAGAGTATAAAATATACAA
Organism: Strongylocentrotus droebachiensis; assembly: GCA_035222895.1. NCBI lineage: Eukaryota > Metazoa > Echinodermata > Echinoidea > Camarodonta > Strongylocentrotidae > Strongylocentrotus > Strongylocentrotus droebachiensis. The sequence goes on along the minus strand of JAVYIG010012767.1, from coordinate 49,646 downwards.
AAAACACATGTATAATAATGTACAGGTATGTTATATATTTATTCAGAGTTCAATTAAATATATGTAGCTTTTCAGAGTATAACATTTATTTAATCTAAAAGATGTTTTTGACACTGGTAGAATTTTCAGGTGCTTGTTTAAAGTTTATTGTTCTACATTTACATCAAAACCAAAATTAGGCCAAAAAACCAAAATGAAGTGTTTCTCGTCCTCTAGCTGGTCCCCACCAACCTTCTTTTTGGCCGCCGCCTCCATTTTTTAAACTACGTGTTTTACTTTTCAGGAAAGAACAAGCCCCCCCCCCCCCCCAAAAAAAAAAAAAAAAAAAAAAAAAATCTTGTGATAATATCTTGTCTACATTTTGTTTAATTAAAATAGCTGCTAAAGTGATACAAATCATTTGTTTTGTCATATATTGCATCAGTATACTCACATAGCACAATATCTGTGAATATAGGCTCGGCCAGCTAAAATTAGCATGGCAGCCATCTTGGAAAAAATTGCAAAACATTGCAAAATGGTATTAAAATAGAAATGCCCTGCCTCCTCCTTTAAAAAAAAGGACGGACGAGAAACACATTGTTTTCTTTATTTGACCTTAGATTCATACAAACTGTAAAAAAACATATGTTATGGTAAAAAAAAAAGATACGGATAGATAACTTTAATGAAGTCTAATTATGTACAGTAATTTAAAAGCAAAGTAATTTTGAGGAAAGTGTATATCACTATGAACATGACGGACAAAGAAAGAGGACAGAATATACAGTTCCTCAGGTAGATAGAGGTGTCACATGCATATTCACCTGTTCTACACATTTTTACATAATAGCAGTGAAGGGATGTTCCTTTATCTACCTGAGGAACTGTATATTTTGTCCTCTTTCTTTGTCCATCATGTTCATAGTGTATACAATAGGCAATATAAAAACAATTAATGTAAATTTATTTTGAAACTTCAGATGGGTGTCAGATGATGAGGCGTTGATATGCATTGCCTGCAACCAGAAGTTCAACCAGCTAAGACGCAAGCACCACTGCAGGATGTGCGGGCGGGTGCTCTGCAGCAAGTGCTGCAAGGAGAAGGTCCCCCTCCCTCAGCTCAGCCTCCATGACCCGGAGAGAGTGTGCGATATCTGTCTGCCTGTGACAGAGCTAGTCACCAAGGCTCGGTCCGGCTCGACGGTGAGTACAGGATAGTTCATAAACTATTTTGACGCAAAATGTTTTAATTGTGTTAACATTTTATTTTAGATTTGCAACTTTTCATCAAATTGAAAATGTGCCCCCCCCCCCCTAAAAGAAAGAAGAAGAAGTACTTACCAAAGTGAGCTGTATCTTTTGATTCATTGTTTGTATTAAAGAAGTAGTACTTAATGAGTGTTTCACAGGCTTTTGGTTAAAGTCCAATTTGCACTTTACATGTACATATTCTAACTGGCATCCCTGTGGAACTATTTCCATTAATCTTGAATGCATACTTTCTTTCTAGGCATTTCAAATTGAAGCATCGACAGGTCTCCTGGAGAATGTCTGTGACCCCAATGGACTTCGAAAGGTCGTTGAACTAGGAGGCCTGCAGACCTTGATCTATCTATCAAGGGTCAACGCCCAGCCAGTCAAGAGGGCCTGTGCTTCAGGAATTCACACAATGTCCACCCATCAGCCGTTGCAACATTTGCTTGCTGATGCAGGTGCTATCAAGGCCATCTGTGGGTAGGTCCTAGGCCTTTTTTTCTGCCTTTTTCTTCCGCCTTTTTTCTGCCTTTTTCTGGCGCCTTTTTTCTGCCTTTTTCTGCCTTTTTCTGCCTTTTTCTGCCTTTTTCTGCTTTTTTACCTTTAGTAAAGCAGAAGTTTGGAGTCATAATAACGTGTTATGCAAGCAGTTTTTATTCTCTCTTCCCCTCACCTACATTCTTGTCCTTTCTTGCTCAGCTTCCTTTATTACTTTTCTCATCTTACTCTGCTATCTCCTCTTCCATAGCGTACAGGTGTAGGTTTTTACTTTTGCCAGAATGTATTCAACTGTTTGTAAATCTAATTGATTTTTGTGTTTTGTGCACATTTATGTATTCTTATGTTATTCATTGTTATCTCCTGCCAGTGGAGGCCAAATTTCTGTGTTTTTTAACGTGGACAATAACATTTGAATCTGAATCTGAATCTTTTGGTTCTTATCCCTCGGTTCCTAGCTCCTATGACCCAGAACTAGTGTATTATTTCTACAAGTATGTCCCTTTGATTCTTTGTTCAGTTATTCCTGTGTACCCAACAGCTTTTATGCCCTATTTGTTCTATGTCTTGTTATTCCAATATTTAGTAGGTCCAATGTCAAATCAGTCTTGCATCTCATGTGTTTTTATTGACACCATGCCTGAACCTTAAAGATATAGACCGGTTGTGGTAAAATTGCGTTTCAAAGGTTTTGGGTGAAAAATATCCATTCAATATTGTTCAAAAATTCCTTCAGAGGTTTAAATGGCAATACTTCAACCTAAATTTGCAAAAAAGCAGAAATATATGCCCAAATTTTCAATGTTGAAGTGCATTCGTGATATCTATCCAGGCCGAATCGATATGATAATTTACCGAATATATCAATTTGTAGGATGTTTCCCTGCAAAATTTGTATCATCACGTATTAGTCAAAAAATATTCTTTCACATGATTGGTAATTAATAAGAGCTCTCATTTAATTTTTTGAGAGGGGGACGTTTCCAAAACTGGTCTACGGTATACCTTTAAGCTCCACCATAATGGAAGGTCATATATAAAAGCGCATTTTTTTTCCTTCTCTTTTGACATCCACAGTATACTTTCCACAGCAGATGAAAGTCAGGAAACACTCATCATTGATGCAATAAGTGCCCTTATGATCTTTGTCAAATCACCACATCTTAAAACAAAAGGTAAACAACTATCTACATATTAAAGGTAAAGACCAGTTTTGGAAACGCCTCCATTTCAAAAACTGTAATGGAAACTCTTATTACCAATCATGTGAAAGAATATGTTTTGACTAATACGTCATGATACAAATTTTGCCGGGAAACCACCTACTAATTGATATATTTAGTAAATTATTATATCTATCTGGACTGGATAGATATAGGGTAGTCACATCTTTCTTTGTACAGTGCTTGTAACCTTATCAAGACTGAGCCAAATTTCTTATCATTTTGATGATTCCAGAACCTTGCAGTACACTCCAATACTTATGCTAGATGATTAACCTTTTCTGATCGATTCCACAATGTTTCTTTCACAATACAATCGCATGACCAGAACTGGTCTATACCTTTGAAGAAAAAAAATCTTTATTATTACTTCTGTTTGTATACATTTTATGTAAGTACTACCAAACAAACTCAATGACTACCGGTAATCTGCATGTACATGTAGTATCTTCTTCCTCTAAAGATTGCCATTTGAAGTCAGGAAATCACCATCTGTAAACGTCTTTAAGTCAAAACTGAAAACACTTCTTTTTAATTAACTGTACCGTAAATCTAAGCATATCAGGAGCTCTTGTAGCGCAGTAGAATATATACCTAATGTTGGATAGTTTCTGCGCTTTATAAATGTACTATTATTATTATTATTATTATTAAAAATCAATTTCACTATTTCCTTGAAAAGATTACTGTTTTTCTCTCTTCCCATGGAGCAGTCTTTTGAAGTTAAACCGGTTTCAGCTAGTTCTGTATTTGAAGTTCTTGTGTCTCTGTAAAATGAAGTCAAATAGATCAGTCTAACATTTACATTCCTGTAAAGACAAAATAATTCTATCAAATTTGATATGAAAGGCTGATACATGACTTCCTAAAATGAGAACTACAGGATATGATATCCTTTTGGACAGGAAAACAAAATGCCATGTTGCAGATAAAAAAAAACGAGTGAAACAAAAGCAGTGAAGTATCACTTTCAATATACACCAATCTCCCTTTTGCAGCCAACATCAAATTTTGTAGAACTTGGCAGGAATCATGAATATGTCACGCACATGTCCTATCTGTGAAATGTAAACGTTTAATAGCAGTGTCCTAGTATTCAAATTATGCAAGGAAACCTGTTTACTTCTGCACTTCACTTTCAGACACTATTAAGTGACTGACTGACTTTTTGTTGTTGGTGGTAATAACAAACATAAAATGAGCTGTAACAGGTACATGAGCATTTGGCCACATCAATAACCCACTACTTGTAATGGCCAAAATTATGCTGATTGAATCTTTGTGCAGCACAAAACGTACGACCGTTCGGTACTGACAAGGGTCTGAAAATCAAACGATTTGATTAATTAAACAAGCGCGCTCGCTAAATTCAATTTGACAACTAACGGTTGTTATTTTCCTACAAAAAGACATTTTCAAGCCCTTCTGTTTTGAGGAAAGTTCTCAATTAGTACCGTATTATCTTTCAAATGCCATAATTTGAATTTAACCTCTTCATTTTTTTTGGCCTACAAATTGAAATGGGACATACTACTGTACCTTTAATACACCGATTCATGCTCTAATTTGATACTATCAATTTCACTTACAAAATATTACATGTGCTTACACTTTCAATGTCTTTATGGAGATCTTGGTGGTATAATTGATTGATTTTAAAGGGTAGGTTTAAGTACTTTGATGGATTCTTGTGGTATTCTTTTGTTTTTCTCCCCCAGCGTTATCTGATGGTGCCCTACAGCCTGTGTTGAAGCTTTGTGGGATGCAAGCTTCCGAGGCTATTGCTCTCCTGGCTGTCCGCACGTTGAATCTCATCACAGAACATGCAGGCAATCATGCAGCAATCATTGAGGTTAGCAATCATCATCATTAGTAAGGCGCGCCTTGGGGTCATGGCAGGATGCAACGTCCCCTTGAGCCTATAAAAACAGCTAGGCCTTTCATAGCAGTCAATATATCTATACTATTTAATGTCAATGAATGAGATGGTAAAACTTTTTCATGTGGAGAAGTGTCCATGTATATGCAGCTTTACACCGATCAAAGAAAAGGTGCTTATATAGAAGAAAATAGAATATGCTTGGGTAATTCCATGAATTAGGGACCCACTTTGTGACATTTTTGGTTTCCCACTTTATACATAAAGGAATCCACACGTATTTGTGGCTCTGAGTAAAGACTTAAATAGTGGAGTGAGATTGTAATGTGATTTCCAAGCATGATATTGCATCCTCATACCTAGAATCACTTAACAATCATACTCCACTATTTACGTCTTTATTCAGAGCCACAAATATGTACGGGTTCCTTATGTAACAGGGACACCAAAAATGTCACAAAGTGGGTCCCTAAGTTATGGAATTACCTAGTATGTATCTATTATGCACTATTTAATGTCCTTGAATGAGATGATGAAACTATTTCATGTGGAGAAATATGCAGCTATACTTTGCTGTATGCTCATGAGTGCATCAGTGATTATGCACTGCATGCCTTGAACGTCGCTTTCCAGCGTTTAAAGAAAACATGATTATACAAAGAAGAAAATAAATATCAAGAAGTGAGAATCAGGATAAGAGAGGAAATGGTGAACAAGTTAGAATAGTTCTCTAGGAAGAATAAATTTGGAATTGTTGGGTTACTTGGGTTGGACGAGGAGGGAAACAAAAACCCCGTAATAAATATCAAAGAAATTCTGCAAGAAAAATGTGATATGAAATCAACACGCATCTTGATGGGCGGGAAACTCCTGGGACGTCACCGCATATGCTTGTGAAAATGCTCTCATTTTTAGATGAGAAATATAATAATTTTTGAGATGATTTTTCAAAAAAAAATTAGGAAGCCAAAAAACTGGAAAATGCAAGTTTTTAAATCATACAAAATGGGAAACTGCCTTCGTTTTGCAGCTGGGAAATGGCGTAATAAGCAAGGAAACTTAGCTGACTTTCATCAGCATCTAAAAACATGAATTATTTATGTTTTATAGCTGGTTTATAAAGACAAGAATTGGGTTACAAACCGTTCAAATAGAACAAGTCATAATATGACACCATTCGCTTTATTGGATTGTCCCATGTCCCCTCAGTACACATAATAAGCAACTCTTTGGGATTCTTCAACATTTTTCCTTAGTATTCCTTTGCTCTGCTCTTTGCTGAAACAAACTTTGTGACTTACTTTATTTGTAGAATGACAGAAATGCCTTGCCGCATCTTCTTTCCCTCACAACATCCAGTGATGAACAGGTAAGCTAATAGCAATTGTATAGATGTAAATAGCAAAACAAAGAGATAAATGTCCATGGGCTCATGACTGAACATATCTATGACAATCATCCTTTGAGAATTTTTTTCTTTCTTAGAAAGCCAATTTTTTGACAACTACCGGTAGTACTACTACTAGGTCAAGTGTACTCGCACTGATTTGACAAGCTTTTTCCATTCAGTTCTATTCTCCATGATCTTTGGAATTTCCTGCCCTGGTAGACTGGTGTCTTTTTCTAACTGGTCAATATGTAAGTCATTGCTGGGCGCCCTCTGGTGCATTTGCCCCTTGAGGGCTCCTAAAAGAGCATTTGTGAAATGATTTCACTCTTGCTCCTCCAGCAATGCCGACTGAAACGGAGGCAGCGGTCTCTCAGTCTGTCTGAGATTGGTGTAATTTCCCTATACAACTCATTTGTCATATGGTCCCCAGTTTAGTGCTGCTCTCAAGAGTCTTGTATATAGCAACCATCTAGTCGTTTTTCCAGGCTATTCGTCAACTAGTATAATTTATTATCAGGAATCAATAAAACAACATCATACCTTCCTGTAGTTCTACTCCAATTTCTTTTTATTTCATCAACCCGTTGAATATTTGTACCGTACTAAGCCTGAGACATAACAACATTCTTGGAGACATAACAACATTCTTGAATGTTGACAGTGCAATCAGTTCCCACCTGCGAAGTAGGGAATCTTTTGATAAGGCGGCTGTGTTGCTATGTTAAACATCGTGTCCTATAGATATGCTACAGGAAATGAATCAGGGCCCTGTTTCATTAAACTTTAATTATCAATAACAATTTCTATCGAAATTTGCTATCAGCCAATCAAATGCCACAATTTCAGTAGCTTGTAACAGATATTGTAACTTGTTTTTGATATCAAGTTTTATGAAACAGGGCTCTGTTTCTGAATACCCAACTGCCTTAATCAAGGTCATTCTCCTTGTCGCTGAATTGTACAGGTTTGACTACATATTCAGAATGGTTGAAATATTCTTCAAACGATTTACTTTTCTCTTTTAGATGCAAGAGATAACTTTGAAGACGTTAGGAGGTCTGTCAATGGGGACAGACTGGCATAGACATAGAATAGTGCAGGTATGTATTGAGAGTAAAGAAGAAAAGTGGATTACTAAGTCTTAAAAAAAACACATTTGAGTACCTTTGTTTTCTGGTATGATGTAGAATACCTGTACCCTAAATTTCAAGCCAAAATGATTAAAAGAGTTATAATTTCACTACATGATCAAGCCAATACACTTAAAATATTGTATCAAACCATATTATGTTCATGAAAATGTATGATGAAAAAGAAGAAAAAAGATGCAGAAACCAATAAATCAAATCAAATCAAATCAAATCATATATCCATTTTAATTTTTAGTAGAAAATTGACAGTGAAAAATGGAATTAGTAAAATTGGCACCATATGTTACGTTTTTAAAAACATTTCTGTATCAGTGGCAATTATTTTGCTGCTCTATGTGACACTTGATTAACAATACTGTTTTTTTTTTAGACACATTCTATTATTGGAGGATATGTAATTGGATGTTTCCAGTGTAACATGGAAATATTGACTAATAGCCAAGTACAAGAACTTTTTATTGGGGATATATGTAATACATGTATGATGTATGTATTCAGCTCGCCACAATTAGGTTTCTTGAATGATTTAAGTGAGTAGTAGAAATATGAAAAACATAAAGCATGAGAGAAAAAAAATGTAAAAAAATTCTACAATGCCCTTTAAACATTTTTTTTTTTTACAAAGTTCATTTTGCTCATGTGACAGGAGGACTTTTCATCTGGGAGAAATCTTTCAAGGGTTTTGAGATCAAGGCCAAAGAATAAGCAAGTCTTGTGTAATGCAGCCTGTCTGGTGGCAAACTTGGCTACATCGGAACAAGACCAGGTGAGCATCTCCATCAGTAAGGACATTGGCCCGAATTCACAAAGGAGGTTTGTCGACAAACCTAGGTTCATTTGTGTATTGGATTTAAACGCGTCAAAACGCGTCATTTGAAGCACATAAAGCTAGGTTTTCGACGCGTTTCAAACCTTGGTTTGAAATACGTCGAAAACGCGTCATATGACGCACATGAACCTAGGTTTGTCGACAAACCTCCTTTGTGAATTTGGGCCATTATGTCTATTGATTGCTACTTTTGTGTCTGTTCTTCATTGTGCAACGTCAAATGATAACAGAACCAGAGGAGAAGACAAAAATTAATCGATGTGAAATAGCTCACTTCCTTCTTGATGTTTTTCTTTGTCGATGTTATCATTACATCTTTATTGTCACTGTATTTGATGCTTTCAAGGTTTCTTCACTTTGTACTTTCTGAGGTAAGATTCATTTGCCAATTTCATTGAGTTTGGGAACATCACCTTGTTTAACCAATATTGAAACATAGCTTTAATCTTTTATCTGTTATTGTATTTTATCTGTATAAACATCTTAATTCTATTTAACCTGCTTGTCACTGTTGCCATAAACCTGTACATTTTGAATTATCAATTGTCTATTTTATTCATTACAAATTGCATTTTTATATTATCAATAAAACTTGTAAATGGTATTTAAAATACCCAATATTTGTTAAGTTGTCTATATCTTTTAATGTGTTATCAATATAATGTTATACTATGTACTTTTTACTCTGTAAATTGAACTATTTCAGCTATCAGCTGCATGTTCCATGATTTTTATCTCAATAAACCAATACAATACAATACAATACAATACAATACTTCTGTGCTGGGCTTTCATTATTGTACTTGTTGTCAGACTTCTGTATGTACAAGTGTACATTCAGACCAATGTAGATTTTTCATTTTGTCTTTCAGGTGAAAATGGGTCAATAAGTATAAATGTATCCAAGGATGAAGTCTTGGACTTCACTCATTAATTTTCTCATTTCCAGAGACTTAACACAGGGACCAACCGATTCCGTAGACAATGGGTTAATCATTAAATCTCCATCTTGTTCTTCCTAGGGGTCATTATCAGAGTGCGTTGACTCCTTATGTACCCTCCTGACAGAGTTTCGCTATCAGAAGGAGCTCCTCATGCATGTCGCCAGGGCCCTTGCCAACTTTGCCAAGTATCGTCATAATGCTTTCAGGCTGGTGAGTATCCATTTTCTCAACCACTCTGAATATTTAAACACATGCTAAGTGGCCACATTCAACCCTAATGCCTCAGTCACACCTTTGCGTATCTGGCTTGCGTATTGCTGCGTATTTATGGCAAGCCGTTTTAACATTTATTCCTATTTCTTGAAACCAAGAATTACCACTGCATTACAACAGAAAATCATTTCTTGATATCAAGAATTCATTTCTTGATATCAAGAAATAGGAATAAAAGTTAAAACGGCTTGCCATAAAATATGCAGCAATACAACCAAAATACAGCCAAATATACAAAGGTGTGACTGAGGCATGAATGGAACCTTAACCCAAACCCTAACCTAAGACCAACATTTAATCCCACCCAAACCGTAACATTACATCTTTGAAGAGACAAAGGGTGGAACAGATGTTGCCAAAGTAAATGGTGATCGATGATGTATCAAATAAAACAATTTTCTGACAAATTTATATTAAATGCAACATGACCATTTGTTGTTCAACTTAATTTTATGATAGAAAGTTAGAAACCTATTATCGAAATGTTTTATTAAGTCAAGTAACTTTTCATTCAACCTAATTTTATGATAGAAACCTATTATTAATATTTTGTATCAATTTAAGTAACTTTTAATTACAACCTCAAAGTTGTATACAAAATTGTGCCCCCTCCCCCATTGAAAAATAATCCTCCACTTTCTCTTTCTTGTTTAATTTCCAGGTGGAACGATTGCCAGTAATTATCACAATTTGTTTAAAGGTAAGAATATGATGAAAGAGACTCAAATTGAAGAAAAAAAAAGTGTGCCAGGGTTTCATATGATATGGCATTGTCTACATACCGCTTGGAATTTTGAATTGTCGTTTCATTACTTTTTCTCCTCAAGTCTTACGCACATTTTGATACCATTTTCGTCAAAATCGGATATACCTGTAAGGTATTACATAGCAATTAGTATGCGCATGTCATCAAAATTATGCGTTAATTGCATATATTCATGTACAAGCAGAAATGTGAATACTATGAATTGATATCAAATTGCTTTTATATGTTTCTCAAAGTAACTTGATGTATTCCAGAACAAAAGAATACATTAGAAATAAAACAATAGATATAATAAGAAATAAAAAACAATAAAATACAAACGAAAATAAATATTTGAAAATCGCATCAAATTTGCATAAACTATCATTATTAATTACATCAAAATAACTATTTTGTGTTAGAAAAGAAGTTTCATATGATTAATGGGTTTCAATTAACATTCAAAAAGTGGAGTCTGACAATTTTTGTAATGATTCTAGTTCGCTGTATATTTCTAGATTTGATATTCATCAATGCGTATTCATAATTTAGGCAAATTAACTATGCATTTTCAAATATCATAAAAATAATGTAACCTCATGAATTTGAGATGAAGGAAACATTTATTCAATACATTTTCAACATTCTTCACAAGTCTACAGACAAATATGAAGAGTTTTTTGTAAAATGCCGAGATCATGGGGGGGGGGGGGGGGGGGCCTCCCAGGTACATCATCTGTGTGTGAATCATATGGTTTGCTTTTCGAGCCCTGCTGTGGCACTTATTTCCTTTGGCAGACATCAATCTATTGTTTGCCACACTCCACCCAGGTGAAGTAAACGGGTACCTGGTATGAAAAAATGTCTTAAATGCTTGTTTAGCGCCTCATCATGGTGGCTCAGCGCAGTAAAGTTATATTTGTATTGCAGCCATGCAATATAAATGGACATACACTGTAATGAGAAGTGAAGATAAAGCTCTGATTCAACATGTACATGTAGTAAGAAAACAATTTTCCTTCAAAATGTTCAATGTTATTTATTTTCAAAAATAGCTTTATTTACTTTGCTTAGTGGAAAGTTTTGGAAGAATGTTAATAATGGCATTGAATTGAACATGAATTCAATGCAGTGCGGACAAGCAAGTGGTTTCCAAAATCTCAATATAGCAATAATATTTTTCACATACAAAAGTTTTTAGCTTTTGCAATGACAGAAAATTTGAAAAATACTGTAACATTTTCAGATTAAAAAACGTCAAATATGGCCCTTCATTTTGTGCAGTCTTCACCTCTTAAACACGACTACTAACTGGCCCTGCTAACTGTAATATTAATGAATTAGAGCAACTCTTGTCCTTCAATTTGACAATTTATTTATTCCATTTGGTGGTTTCTAATGCCAGATTTTACAGTTTTAATAGCTGAGACTCTTCTGTACCAGTTTGTTGTAAAAATATGCAAAGCAGGCTTCAAGAACAAAAACTTTCGAGTAGTTAATTATACCTTAGCGCTGCGTCTGAAAGCTAGTATAGCAAAATAAATCTTTTTTCCCCTTCTGTTCATAGTCAAGTGCTGATGAAGTAGTACAACAAGGCACAAGGATCATTCTTCACCTACTACAACATTCAGCAGATTCTACTATCAACTGTCTCCTCACGTAAGTTCAATTCGATTCAATTCAATTCATATTTATTTCATTTCCAACAGAAAGATAAACCAAGGTAATACATTTTTTTTGTACATAATTCATTTTTTCTTGGTAATTATACAAATACACTTTGCACATAATAAATTTATTACAAGAAATTCTTAATTTCTGAAGAAATTGGGGAGAGGGGTGGGGGGGGGGGGGGGGATGGGGTATCCACTAAAAAGCAGTGCTTGTATTTTGTGGATTCCCCCCAGAAAAAAATATAATTGTTTCAAATTGTGCCTACGAAGACTTGGAAAATACAAGGTAATATTACAAAACAACAAACAACCACGAAACGACAAGGAGAAGTAAAACAGATAAAAAGAAGAAGGAACAGGGAAAAGGGGGAAGAAGGAAGAAGCAGGACAAATAATGAAAGAAGAGGTAGTTATATTGGTGATTCTGGGAAGGTATGATCATCAGATCAAATAAATATTAAATTAATCGAGCAGATGATGAAGACCTAAATAAAAAATTAAGATGATTACCAACTGTTATCAGATTATTATTGTTAATACTATAAGATTTGAACAAAAATATTTTTTTCTTGAAGGAATTTAGGGATACACAATTTTTAATACCTTCACTTAGAAAACTGAAAAAATCTAGGACCATCATACATAAAAGACTTCTTTGCTAATAAAGTTCTAAAGAGTGGTTTGTGAAACTCGTTAGACCGTCTAGTTGGGTAATCATGAAATGAATTTTTGCCACCATTGGACATCGAAAAGTTACTTATTTTTACAAATTGCTTTCAGTTTCAGCATACTGAGCATAGTACAGTACTTCTGCGTTCATAATATTTTTTGAAACGATCAGACAAAGAAAAGTTAAAAGGTTCAATGTTAAACATTTTACAAGTTGGTTTCAGCATAGTGCAGTAATTTTAGTCAATACAATTGTCTGTGAATGTAAACTTTCCTCGTACGGTGGTGAACTGTTATTCAGACCAGGTAGCCCAAGCGGAGTTTATCGATCCACCGGTGGAGTATGTATAAGTTTGAAGAACAATCTTAGATTCAACAAGCCTGATCCTCGAAGAGACCCTCTCCTCGCGTTGGAGCTGATACGCTTCCGCTGCAAGACGTTCTTGCTCCCTTTTTAGCTTCGGGGGTAGGTCACTACGAATGGTGACACAAGAATACATGTATGTGGGATCCCGAGTTCCCTTTTGCTGTACCCTTCTGTTGATGGCATGGTTGGGATTCAAAGGCGCGGAGTAGGCAGTCACGATCAAACATTGACGAGAGGCAAATAATCATGGGCTTGGCTCCGGTTGGCCCACAAGCTGCTTGGCGTGTTTAGGTATTGGCAAACAATGGGCGTTCACCAGCGTAATCTGCTGGGCTTCTTCTGGGGGGAATTTTTAGGAAGTAGCACAGCATTTCCCGTACGGTAGCGGTGATATCCTCATTTTGTTTGTCAGCTATCCCATAGACAAGTAGATTTTGCTTACCGTATGATATGTATCTCCATAATATCAGCCTTCCCTTTAGCTTCTCTTTCAAGACCGGAATTTCATCTTTCTCTAAAGGATTCTATCCTGGGCGAAGTTGATGCTTTTTTCCAGCTCAGAAACAGATTTCTTTGTCTGCGCGAGGTCGCTCTTAATCGCGCTCAGTTCACTGAGAACATTATCGAGTTTGTCGGAGAGCATTTTCTTCATGTCAGCCATGCAACTAAGAACCAGCTTTGACCCCGCGTCGGGTGTCAACGGGGTCTCGCTGGCATCGCTTAGGTCGAGCGTTGAAGCCAAATCACCCGTTGAGCGAATCTCGGTGGGTTTACTGAGCTAGTTGCAGCCATTTTGATTGGTTTTGCAGTTGTTTTGCTTTTATTTTTGTTGACGTGTTGATTTCAGACACTATATATAGGCAATCTCGCTGTCGAAGGGTGATTACTCATGACTCACGAGTGGTGTACAGTGTACAGTGTACGCCACGGATACGTCCGTTCGCTAAGAAGGCATGTCAGATTATTAAAAAGAAAGAATGAAAGATAAAGCAAACAAATGACCCAAAACATACACAAATATCTGAAAACCTGACAACCATTGCCAAAGTCTAGTAATGGCATTTTGTGTTATTAATGACAACCAAGCTTTCTTCTAATCATCATCAATCTTCATCACCACCATCCTCATCATAACCATCAGCATCATCATTGTGTCAGATTAGATAAAGATTGCCCTTATTTGACATTAAATTATGTTTTTAATTTAATTTTCTGACTGGGTATTTTTAAAGAATATAAAATCATATGTACTATATCCAATTTAAATAGAATATTCATTGAACATTTTCTCTGTACACTAATAGGAAGTAAAGAAAGTGTTTAAACCACATGTATTATATTGAATATGAAAACTGCAATCAATTTTGAATTGGTTCTCTGATGAGATGGAACTTCAGTGGATTTATTCAAGTGTCAAAACTTCTTACACCCATCATTGAAAATTTGCTCATGATATATTTACAATCATAGACTTCACATCAAGGCATTGATTAACAAATTGATTGATTGATTGCTTGATATATTAATATATTGATTGATTGATTGATTGATTGGTTGATATATATATATATATATATTAGTTGATAGATTGATTAATTTTTACATATTGATTGATTTATATATATATATATATATATATATATATTTATATAGATTGATTGAATGATATATATTGATTGATTGATTGATTTATATATATTTATTTATTGGTTGACTTATATATATTTATTTATTGGTTGATTTATATATATATTTATTTATTGATTGATTATGTATTGATTGATAGGCTGATTGATAGGCTGATTTATTGATTGATTGTTACAGAGATGGAGTCACAGACCTCCTCAAAGTCATCTCCAAAGCACCAGGGATGGTTGATGCTATGCAGACCTCTCTCCTAATGCAAGCTGCTGAGAGAGAAGCGCCCTCTTGAGTTCAAGTTAAGAGGGATCTATATTTTTGTCTATTTTCCAGAGGTTAACCCAATAGCAACTAAACTGCCCAAAACCGCCCCTCCTTTTACTCACTGAACCGCCCGAAACGGCACGAAACCGCCCGTCCGTTTTCATCGCGCTATAGTATCCGTTGTAGGGTCTCCCATTATAATGTTATACGTGCGTAATCCTTACAATGTCTACTGTAGGATTCTGCATAGCAAAACAGCCCATGTTTCATATTGTTCAGAAAAATGTCAAAATGATAGCAATATTGCAACTTCTTCCAGTGAGTAAGAGGCCATTTTTACAAAATCTCTAGTTGCTAATGGGTTAACTGATAGTTCAATTATTGCCTGTCATATCAATGTATGGGCAAGTCCAAGTTATTCAGTATTTTGTTGTCTTTTATTCCATCAAGAATAATTACAAATAAAGAAAACTGAAAATCGCAAGTGCAGTTTTCCCAGTTATTTGGTGTGATTCAAGCTCTACAGTAGAGCTGTTAAACTTGAAAGAATAATCAGGTGCACCGAAACCTGATTACGATGTCAATAACTTAGTTGAGAAAATACCGTGGACTTGCCCATATATTGACTTGAAATACTATGTCTATGATAGAAATGTTTTATATCCAAACGGTGCCTTTGTACATCATTGCTCTTACACAACATTGTGAACGGTCTCAGTAAAAGATGTCTATGAAAACAGCTTTGGCAATACGAACATAGTTTAACATGTACAATGAATGACAAGAGGCAACACTGTACAGGAATTAAAAAATGTGGCATCCTTAGGTCACAATGCTGATATTTGCAAATACGGGACACAAGCATGCATATCATTATATTTTGCTGCATAATTTTCTCTTTCTTAACTCCATTTTATTGCCAAAAGTTTTAATGGATCTTGTGGTTAACCATGTATCAGCAAATGCTTATTTCAAAGTGTTAGTTGAGTTAACAGAGTAGTGATTTCTTTGTCACTTGAATATCATGTTTGTCTATGGCCTCTAAAGTTCATCTGCATATATATTCTATTCATTTTAATACATAAACATGCACATAGATATAATACTTCAAATTTGTTTCTGCTATGAGTGAGAAAAATGATAACACCTTAAATTAGTTAATGTCCTATTGACTCTCAGTTAAAAATATATTAATATATTCTCGCACATCTACAAGTATATAGCACATTGGTGAAACTCTTGGCGCTTTGACATTAATATAATCTAGATTTATAGAGTGCTTAATAAGCAATACCAAGTCTAAGAGCTTTACATATGTTATTTACCCAGTCATTGGATCCATTCATGCCCAATGTGCACTATCTCCACTCCCTGGGGCGTGTTTCTACCATATGGTCACCGTGAGGGCATATGGCAATTTACTAACACAAAGGTTTTCGTCATCCTGCCAGATCCCCATTTCTCTCCTGGGTATGGAGTGGCAAATATAAATCAAAGTCTTGCCAAAAGACATTAGTGCCTTATCGGGGATTGAACTCACGCCCTTTGCATTTCAAGTCAAGTGTTTAAACCACTCGATTGCGACACCTCTACATTATCGACCTGATCATAGCTGAAACGTAAAAATAACTAACCCTGAAGCATATATAGATCATAGAAAATGGCTCATGAGCAAAGAGAGAATGATTTACCTCATTCACAATATGGGTATATGTGGAGGTGTTGTTGTCTAGGGGATATGTCGGCGGACTGTGGATTACATGGTTCGTGGCTCAAGTCCCACCGCGACACTTATGTCCTTCGAGGAGACATTTATCTACATTTGCTGCACTCGATCCAGGTGAAGTAAACGGGTACCTCACAGGGGTTAATTCCTTGAAATGCTAGCGTGCCGTAATGGCAGCCACGCTAAAGCCTTAGTAATAATTGTGGAGTGCCAGGAGTGTCAAACCTGACGGACATATGATAAGCGGTATACAAGAACTATTATTATTATTGTTAGGTATGCGAAGTAGTATGAGGATTTCTTTTATGAAAATGAGGATTACGATGAGGAAGATGAACATGATAGTGATAACAATAATTGTAGTGATGATGACTATGATGATGATTATAAATAATAATGTTGAATATAATGTCATTAAAATAAGTTTAATACTCTGTAATATGTGTCAACATGATCAACGGTGCTGTTTTGGAGATATGGATACATCCTAGGAACAATGTTTTGACGCAGGCTCTGCTGACGCAATATGCATGTGACATCATTCATATTCATAAGGCTGATTATGACTACCGGTATTTAAGACAACAATTGTTTAATGTTTCAACTTGATTCACTCTGCCGCTTTAGAGATATAATCATAATGTCGGAACAATACTTTGATACTCTACCAATGCCACATCGATTAGGACTTCATGTATTTAGGAGATACCATCTGAATGTACATATGATATCACTCTTCTCAATACATTTAAAGTTCCTATGAAGGGTTATCGTGCCAAATTTGAAGAAGAGTCATTGTGCCGTTTACAAGATATGCACATGTTCATATTTGACAAAAAACTATTTCTAAATGCATTTTTTATTTGGGTAAACACATTATATTAGGTCTGGAGGTCTCATCAAATATTGAGAAGCCATCCTGAACTATTAACCTTTGCATTATAATGACAAAATGACAGTTTTTAGACAAAATTAGGCCTACAGGCACACAACACAAATATTTTGGTAAAAATACTTAAATGGCCTGAAACGTGTGCAAAATAAAATTTGAGATGGATTTTGAGCATTCCCTCTTTGCACATGCAGACATTGACTTGCTTGTAAAATTTCTCCAAGTTAACCCATATTATTTGATTGTTCATCTTTGTTTTTCATTTTAACAATTCTTTATCATACGAGTATTGCGGAAACTACTGAGGGAAATAATAATAATAAACATTTATAAAGCGCAGAATCGCAATGCAAATATATTGTTAGTTTTTATTCAAAGCTAAAACTAACTAAATACTTATAAATTATGGATATCATTATTTGTAAATAATGTTTGAACATTCTAAGTAGAAGTTCAAAATAACCTCTCTTTTTTGCTCATTTTATTATATAAAAAAACACATTTTAATATAATGTATTTCAAAAACATATGTGACTATCTCATCATCTCTGATTTTGTACAAAAATCCTATTTTTATATGAATCTTTTGGAAATATAATAAATGTGCCATATTTGTATATGTTTCTATGTTTTTCAAGTACTATAACTTCACGTCCAACTTTCCTTTTAACCAGTAGATTTAATGAAGAAAATGATGTACTTTTACAATTTATTTTATCTTCTATGTACATTCCATGTACATGTACTTGATCATTGTACTATTATAGTCAAATGTGAACATCTGAAATGTTAACACAAATATATATATTTTTTCACTTTCATACATCTCAATTTTATGAAGCATTATTGCCAATCATAATGAGTTGTGTGATGCATATATGCTTGTTAAGAATTTTGTATATGTACTTGAACTATTTCATTATGGAAATTTATTAAAGATTAAACCAAGTATTTGGTTGATACACTGAAGACATTTTCAGAATAATTTCTTTGACACCATTGTCAGAATGAAGTAAATGTTTTTTTGTGCCATCCTAAACACCTTAATTACCACTACTATCATCATTATCATCATCATTATCATCATCATCATCATCAACATCATCATCATCATCATCATCATCATCTTCATCATTGTCATCATTATCATCATCATCATCATCATCTTCATCATCATCATCACCAACATCATCATCACCAACATCATCATCATCATAATCACCATCTTCATCATCATTATCATCATCAACATCATCATCATCATCATCTTCATCATCATTACCATCATCATCATTATCATCATCATCATCATCATCATCATCATCAACATCATCATCATCATCATCATCATCATCTTCATCATTATCATCACCATCAGTATCATCATCATCATCATCATCATCATCTTCATCATCATCATCATCATCAACATCATCATCATCATCATCATCTTTATCATTATCATCACCATCATTATTATCATCATCATCATCATCATCATCTTCATCATCATCATCACCAACATCATCATCATCATAATCATCTCCAATCTAATTTCCATCTCCATCGTCCTTGTGATCATTACCATCATCATCACAGAAGTTCATCAATTCTACTCACATGTGCCTGTTCAAAACAAACTACAAAATGTAGCTCTAACCTTTGGTGCCATAGTTCAATAGTTAATGTTGTTCTTGAGTATCTGTTAGAAAGGTCTGGTTTATGGTTACCATACTTTCAATATAATAATTAAAAACTAAAAAAAACTATAACAAAACACAAAAAGCAAAGGGTAATTTTCTTCCCTGTCCAATATGCTGCACTTCGAATTAATGATGATAAATGTATATCAATTCCATTATTGCTTGCAAGGATGAACTGATTATATGTTTGGTAGAAGGAGTTAGTGGTCCAAGGTCACAGGATCATAAAACGGTTGCAAATTACCAGAAATTACTTGCTACCGGGGTAACTTGAAAAGCATTGAAGTAATTCAAACTAAAATATTGATATTGATATAGCACATAATTATGAGCACGCATGATTCTGCTTTCTTATAGAGAACTTTACTATTATTATTTAGGCTGGATTTCCCTTGAATTAAATTGACGTTCTCATCGGTTTGACTTAGATCAAAAGAACAACAAAAACCCATAAATTTGTTTTTAAAGGTTAAGCTTTAAAACACAGAGTAGTTGATCTAAGTAGTTGGAGTAGTTGGAGGAAGATCTTCGTCTATTTTTGAAGTGTTAAGGCACCGCTAAGGCGTGTACTCAGCGACAGCTGTATGGAATACGAGACCAGGAGCGTGTCAAAGAGCAATGTAAGAGAAAGAAAAAAATAACGACGACATTTCAGAAAATATGGCTATAGTACGTTTATAATGTAAACATATCTCTTATTCTTTCGCTTTCATTCTCCGCTTCTCTCAGCTTTCTTTCACCCCTCCTTCCACAAGGCGCTGTCCGATCAGGATCATACAACGGCTTTCAAATGGCCTTATAGACACTCAGGCGCGTACGCAGGGGGGTGGTTTTGGGGTTAACCCCCCCCCCCCCTCGAGTTTTTTTATGTGTATGTCTTATGTATGTTATTTTTGAAACCCCCCCCCCCCCCCTTTTGAGATTTTGTTTATTTTTTTTTTTTTTTAAATAAATTAAAAAAAATAATAAAAAAACAAAAAAAAATTGCCGATGGTTGACCTTACCCCTCCCCCCCCCAACTGTACAAAATGTCAAATTTTCAAAATTCTAGACCAAAAAAAAAAAAAAGTGTCCTCTTACCCCCCCCCCCCCCCCCCCCCCCCCCCCCCCCCCCCCCCGCTTATTCAGCGGCTGGCTGAGACGTTGCGATTTTTTTGGGACTCTAAAAAAAAAAAAAAAATGTACGCTTACCCCCCCCCCCCCCCCCCCCCCCCCCCCCCCGCTTATTCAGCGGCTGGCTGAGTCGTTGCGAAATTTTGGGCCCGATTTGAAAACCCCCCCCTTGAAAAATTCAAATTTTCGGGAGCAAAAAAAAAACAAAGTTGGGCCCCCTCCCCTAAGAAATCCTGGATCCGCGCCTGGTAGCCAGTCACTGAGCAGCACCATATCCATTATACACAGGTCAATGTGTATCGTACTACTCTTATATCACTATTTTAATCAAGATGGCTACTCCCATGGGAGAATGGCCAGAAAATAAACTGCAATCTCTGGAGAGATTGCTTTCCACGATAAGTAATCACACAGGAGACAATTACAAGACCTTTTTAAAAATAACTGACCAATTTGAATTATAGGTCATCAGCCAATGTTTGTTGGGTTTCATTTCCCCTTAAACTCATATATCTTTGCATATGGATAACGAATTCTGGCTCTTTAAGAGCCAGTAAGTTACCAAATGACAAATTAATCAGGTTGAAGAAACTATTGCGGAAATATATGATTAAGAGATGCATTGAATATAAATTGTAAGAGACAACCAATATACATGTAGCTCTATGCGGGAAGATCATCTTCTTCGAGCGTTTACATTAAAATTGTATTTCTCTAACTTGATTGATAGAAGACGATATTTAAACGAAAATGAATAATGTAACAATCTGCATTCCATGAATTAGGATTTTGGTTCACTTTGGATTTTAATAGGTAGATTTATTGTTATTGATGACAGAGAAAATTCAAGCTGATAGATACAACGTCTATCTTAATAAACGGCTCAAGTCTATATGTATTTTTATCGTCAAAAGCAATAATTTCTGACTAAAATTATATAATTCCGATTTATCGATGCAATATACAGCGGGATAAATTGGTATTTCGGAGAAGCAATTAGAAGCTTAACCTGTCAAATGAACATAAGCCCAAAGCATTTAGATAGTTTGTACAATATTATTAACATACCATTTTCGTATCGTTTTTCTCTATTGTATATGAGGCAATATTTAACAACTATAGACATAGACTTAGTTAGCTATATCTCTCTCTCTAAGTGCCATATCGATTGACTTTGGCGATCATGCTGTTCCACAACCCTCGGTTCCTAGCCTTCTGTACAGTACCACTCCCAGTTCTTTCACTCTTCTCTCTTCCAACAATTTCTGCAGACTGTCCATCCAAAGTATCCTCCTTCTTCTCCTACTCCTTCTTCCCACAATTTTCCCTGTCAATTAAGCAAGATTATCTAGGCCTTCTTTACGTGTAATGTGACCTATGAACTTCAACTGCCTAATCAACATCTCACGTATCATATTCCTTTGCATTCCAGCTCGAGTAAGAACTTCCTCATTACTAACTCTGTCAGTCCAGGGGATTTTCATCATTTTTCTTAAGAACCACATTTCGCAACTTTCCAAACGCTTTTTAGTATCAGAGGCTAAAGTCCACGTTTCACTACCATACATAAGTACTGGGTAGATGTAACAATTCAATACTCTTATTCTGGTCCTCATACTCATTGTTCGATTTGTCAGAATTTTGCCTAGCCTTGAAAATGCATATTTAGCGAGAGCTATCCTTCTCTTGATCTCTGCCTCACATCTGTCTCACAGTTAGCTATATACAGTGACATAATTCACTCTCATTTACAAAGTTAATTAAAAACAAATAAACAACAGAGAAAAAAAAACTAAAAATGAAGGGAGGAGGTTATTCACCCTGTACTAGTTGTGACGTGAATCTACCTAAATTACTACGCGAAAAGTAAGAATATTTTACCCCTTCATAAATTTCAACTCCATAATTATTATGTTCACTTTTCTGGTACAAAGACGTCAGCTTCTTGAGTCTTTGGCAGACACCAAACAATTAATAACATATTTTGTATTTTGTAAAGTTTAGAAATCACGAAACTAGTTTGGAGCGTTCAATAGGCATTTAAAGTAATAAAACATGAAGCTAAACATTTAGTGATGAATAATTTCATAAGTACTCTAATTGACTTTAATTACGACGGGAAATGAATGATTATATGAAGCTAGTAAGATATGAAAAAAACTGAGTAGATTATTAGTCGGGTAACAGACGAAAAGCGAAGTATAGGATTAATATCCCTTTTTACATGTTTGAATTCAATTAAATCTGAAACTTGAATATAGGCGCCTTAATAATAAGATTAGTGCATGGGAAATCATGAAGAACATTACCCGATGTAGGGTAAACGTAATGGCCCGAATTCACAAAGGAGGTTTGTCGACAAACCTTGGTTTTCGTACGTCATATGACGCGTTTTACGCGTTTTTTACAAACCTGGTTTGTAAAGAACAAAAGGAGGTTTGGCGAAACAAAAGGAGGTTTGAGCTCAAACCTTGCTTTGTGAATTCGGGCCAATAAGGTCGTAAACTCGATATCTGATCACTTTTGATGTGAACCCAATCATTGTTGGTATTTTAGAAAACCTTTCCGTTTTGGCTTTGGCTTTACCAGTCGAAAGGGGGCTACCGGGATAGTTAGTTTCATATCATAGATATTTATGCATAATTTCAAATAGTTTTATATCCTTTTATATTGTTAAAGAAGTTGGGCTTTGAGGTCTTTTGCAGCCATCTACCACAAGGCACCCCAACTGAACTGGAATATTCAGTGGTAAAATACAGGAACCGGAAATTGCTTTATGTACGCTTTCACCGAAAGATGGCGCAATTCAAAATACATGACGGTAGTGGAAGTGATGTCAATAAAGTATCCTGCCTGTAGCACATTGAGTAGGCCTACTTCATATAAAATCTTGACAACAGAGAGGATGCTCAGTCGAAATGATTGAGAAGCTTGGATCGCGTGCGTTCCAAATGCAGGAAGTAATATGCATAATAATATTGATCACAGAGCTTACGTGTAGGACCTAATTTGTTGCGCGCAATTGCCATTCATTATTTTGTTATTCTAGTTCAGAAACCGAGGGCTGCTAGCACTTCAAGCTTTATGTTTGCATACTAGTAGTGGGTCAATGTCGCTATTCATAAGGACCGCTATTCATAAGGTCCGCTATTCATAAGGTCCACTATTCATAAGAACCGCTATTCATAAGGTCCGCTTTTCATAATTGGAGAAAAGGATCATTATTCATAAGGGTCATTATTCATAAGAACCGCTATTCATAATCAAAGAAGAGGGTCGGTATTCATAATAGGAGAAGAGGGTCGCTATTCATAATACGACATGAGGGTCGCTATTCATAAGGGTCCCTATTCATAATATTACAAAAGGGTCGGTATTCATAACACAGAAAGAGGGTCGCTATTCATAATACGAAATGAGGGTCGCTATTCATAATACGAAATGAGGGTCGCTATACATAATGCAAAATGAGGGTCGTTATTCATAAGGGTTATTATTCATAAGGGTCATTATTCATAATAAGAAATGAGGGTCGCTGTTCATAAAAGGAGAAGAGGGTCGCTATTCATAATAGAAGAAGAGGGTCGCTATTCATAATAGGAGTAGAGGGTCGCTATTCATAATAAGAAATGAGGGTCGCTATTCATAATAGAAGAAGAGGGTCGCTATTCATAATAGAAGAAGAGGGTCGCTATTCATAATAGGAAATGAGGGTCGCTATTCATAATAAGAAATGAGGGTCGCTATTCATAATAGAAGAAGAGGGTCGCTATTCATAATAGGAGAAGAGGGTCGCTATTCATAATAGGAAGTGAGGGTCGCTATTCATAATAAGAAATAAGGGTCGCTATTCATAATAGAAGAAGAGGGTCGCTATTCATAATAGAAGAAGAGGATCGCTATTATAATAGGAGTAGAGGGTCGCTATTCATAATAAGAAATGAGGGTCGCTATTCATAATAGGAGAAGAGGGTCGCTATTCATAATAGAAGAAGGGTGTCGCTATTCATAATAGGAGTAGAGGGTCGCTATTCATAATAAGAAATGAGGGTCGCTATTCATAATAGGAGAAGAGGGTCGCTATTCATAATAGAAGAAGAGGGTCGCTATTCATAATAGGAGAAGAGGTTCGCTATTCATAATAGGAGTAGAGGGTCGCTATTCATAATACGAAATGAGGGTCGCTATTCATAATAGGAAGTGAGGGTCGCTATTCATAATAGAAGCAGGGGGTCGCTATTCATAATAGGAGAAGAGGGTCGCTATTCATAATAGGAGTAGGGGGTCGCTATTCGTAATAAGAAATAAGGGTCGCTATTCATAATATGAAATGAGGGTTGCTATTCATAATACGAAATGAGGGTCGCTATTCATAATAAGAAATGAGGGTCGCTATTCATAATAGGAGTAGAGGGTTGCTATTCATAATAAGAACTGAGGGTCGCTATTCATAATAAGAAATGAGGGTCGCTATTCATAATAGGAGTAGCGGGTTGCTATTCATAATACGAAATGAGGGTTGCTATTCATAACACGAAATTAGGGTCGCTATTCATAAAAAAGAAATGAGGGTCGCTATTCATAATAGGAGTAGACGGTCGCTATTCATGATACGAAATGAGGTTCGCTATTCATAATACGACCCCCCCCCCCCTCGGCTACGTTCCTGGTCCTGTAAGGGGGGGCGATATATAGCCCTGAATAGTTGTCTCTTTTTAAAGTAATTATATTTTATCTGTTATCTTTGATAATTATATAGAGCCAACCCCCGCTCATGTGGTGACGAAAAAAAAGTAAAACATAACACACATGTAATCCTATCGTAAATTTTCCTCCTTGTTGGAAATCTTGCCCCACCACCCTGCCCCCGACTGATCTTATCCAGGCTACGCCACTGAGATATTAAGTACGCCAAGCAGGCCCATTTTCCATTTTAGCTTGCTATTTAAGAAACTAGTAATTGTTTATACGACAATAATGTTTTTGTAGAAAGTAATTTTTATTAGGACTTATGGACCTACAAATTACTGAGCGGAATTGGACCTGACAATTGGACCTAAGCCCGGTATCTACCGATCCCCGAGCCCCCCCCCCCTCATCAGTACGCCCCGGCGCGGATCCAGAATTTTCCAATTGGGGGGGGGGGGGGGGGGGGACGGAAATTTGAAAAATGCGCAGACCGTTTTTTCAACTCAACATACCAATACTGACAAGGTCATATTAGAAGCACGATACGGGTACCTAGAAGCAGGAACAATTTTGGAAAGGGGTGCAAGTTCACTTCAGGTCTCTTGTCCGATATCAACATTCCCCGTTTTTAAGATATACATTTTTTTGACATTTTCATCGGGGGGGGGGGGGGGGGGGCTAAAGCCTCATGCCCGAAAAGGTAATTTTCTAGTTCACAATTCTGCTTGTGAGCGAAACGAGCGAGCAAAAATTTGAGCATTATATGTTTTTTGTAAAAGTGTTATTTATCACCAAGATAAACGAGAAAAGATATAAAAAAATTCATATTCGGGCAGCTTGCTGTCCCCCCCCCCTCCCCTTCCCCACCCAATACGCGCGAAAGCTTTGAACTTTCATTAATTATTAGAAAAAGAAGACGATTTATTGTACCACTCTCGACTCTTAATCCTTGTCTGAATTCAGTTTTCCCCCTCGCTTTTACCTTTCATTAAATATTAGAGAAAAATTACGATTTGTTGTACTGTTTTCGACTCTTAATAATTGTCTGAATTCTATTCCCCCTCTTGCGCAAAGCGCGTAAGCTTTGACCTTTCATTGTTTAATGCAATTATTAGAGAAAGAAGATGATTATGAATAGCGACCCTCTTCTCCTTTTATGAATAGCGACCCTCTTCTCCTATTATGAATAGCGACCCTCTTCTCCTTTTATGAATAGCGACCCTCTTCTCCTATTATGAATAGCGACCCTCTTCTCCTATTATGAATAGCGACCCTCTTCTCCTATTATGAATAGCGAACCTCTTCCCCTATTATGAATAGCGAACCTCATTTCGTATTATGAATAGCGACCCTCTTCTCCTTTTATGAATAGCGACCCTCTTCTCCTATTATGAATAGCGACCCTCTTCTCCTATTATGAATAGCGACCCTCATTTCCTATTATGAATAGCGACCCTCTTCTCCTATTATGAATAGCGACCCTCTTCTCCTATTATGAATAGCGACCCTCTTCTCCTATTATGAATAGCGAACCTCATTTCGTATTATGAATAGCGACCCTCTTCTCCTATTATGAATAGCGACCCTCTTCTCCTATTATGAATAGCGACCCTCTTCTCCTATTATGAATAGCGACCCTCATTTCCTATTATGAATAGCGACCCTCTTCTCCTATTATGAATAGCGACCCTCATTTCGTATTATGAATAGCGACCCTCTTCCCGTGTTATGAATAGCGACCCTTATAAGTAATGAACCTTATTTCGTATTATGAATAGCGACCCTCTCGTCGTTTTATGAATAGCGACCCTGATTTCATATTATGAATAGCGGTCCTTATGATTAATGACCCTTAATATGAATTATGAATAGCGACCCTCATCTCACGTTATGAATAGCGGTCCTTATGATTAACGAACCTTATTTCATTATGAATAGTGACCCTCTTTTGCCATTATGAATAGCGGACCCGGAAGTACGGGAATTTACACGTTATGAATAGCGGTCCTTATGAATAGCGGACCTTATGAATAGCGGTCCTTATGAATAGCGAATAGACCCCCTAGTAGTAGCCTTCCTATAATAATGTTGATCTAATTCATATTGATTATGCATTAAGCGTGTAACAACTAAATTCGTCATACCCTTACCACGTTTTTTAGTTATTTATATTATGAAAGATTAATTTGCCCCGATTTATGTTTCTTGAGAATGTGACATATTAAAGCTTACATCTAAAAGTATTCAACAAAGGCCCTAATTCAACCAGTCCACCGTTTATTCTTGAGTTACATTTTTTTTTTTTTTTTACAAGGGGCATGAATATATCAGTTGTTAAAGGTATTACAAAGTTTTGGTGTGGGGTCATGAATTTGGTTCAAATTAACATATTGGAAGCATATGCGTTCCTACAATAAACATTGATCGTTGTCGCGGTTGAAATCGAGTCTAAAGTTATACAATTATAAATAATAAACTCTTTAAATTGTATAGCTCCCTCTCAAGGTCAAGATATTAATTTAGCTATGAAACAATGTTTCTTGACTAAAATCGACCGATTAGCTATTCCCGTTTGGAAATTATATATCTCAACTACATATTCTGAGATTTTCATGGTCGCAGCTACCATTGTACGGCCATAGGCGCTATTTGAAATTTATCAAGATTTACCGGGAGCACCGGTAAATTTTTATATTCAATTTTTCTCGAAAACAGAAGTGTTTTAGGGGCTATTTTTTTTAGTGCTTATAATACATCCACAGGGGCATCCAAATATATCAAAAATTGTAATGATTCACTATGCAACCAATTTTCAAAATTCCCAAAACTTTGTAATATACCTTTAACTGTAGTGTCATGTACTGTATTGACACAAAAATGTGTCGAATTTTAATGTAACACTAATGCACATGAATACGTATGTTCGAAGGAAAAAAAAGAGATGGGTGATATATAAATTTCATTTGAGGTGTTCACACATGTACAAGCATTGATTTTTAGTGGACCCCTCTGTTTCCAACATGTATTTCTTAAATTTGTTTTAAATGCTTATAATTAATTTGTAATGTTTCGTTAGAAACATGAATAAATTTGAAATTTGGAATTTGAAATTTAAATAAATCAATGAATAAATAAATTACAATTGTAATAACAATACACATGTTGCAAACAAGCGAACAAACCAAAATCGCCACGGTTTACAACTTCATATCTGAACGTGAGGGAGGAATTTGGAGGGATTTGATTAATTATAGCATTGTCTTTCATAAACGTTTAGGGTTTCCCAGGGCAGTGAAAGGTTCTTATTATTTGTGTTGATTCTGTGGCGCCATACCGGAAGTCCATTCATTGAACCATACACATAGGAGCAGACGGTCCTTTCAGCGAAGATGGACATCGGGGAATCTTAATTAAAGGGGCGGTCTTTCCCAAATTATCCGATGAAGAGAAGAAAAAAAATGACGGTAATCATTTCGAGGGGCCTGTTGGGTCAACAACTCGAAATATTTAAAGGGGCATTTCTTGGTTGTGTACTTCGACTTGGTTTTGAAAGCCAGAAAGGGCGGGGGGGGGGGGGGTCGGGAGCGTGTGCCCCTAACTCCGTCAGTAATATACCACTACGTTTACGGTCTCGGCCTTCTGTAACTTTTCTCTCCAGGATATATATTTCATCTTGTCAGATTATACACCTCACACTAGCTTCAATACATTTTTCGTACACAAACTGGGGGTGGCAAACTAGTCATGTTCCCTTTAAAATTTCGATAGCTATAGTTGCGCCAAATAAAGTATAACCCTCTATAGCTACCCCATTTATATGTTAAACCCCACAGGTCCATTAAATCGCCGATAACCTATTTCGTTCTTTTTTGGGCTTGTCAATATTTAATGAATGTTGCCTCTTTTTGTTGTTACAGAACCCTGGATCTATTCCTGATATTGGAGACATTAACTTCATTTCCCCCTACTTTTTCAACATCCATGACCATTGACCAACACTGTGCATAGCTGTGTATCACATTTTCTTTATAAACCGATAAGACGAATTTGTTAAAACATCATGCCCCCGTCACAACTGGAAAGTTCAGCTATGCTTGTATAATGCTTATATGCTATTTCAAACTGCAATCTAAACAATATAAGGGACAGATTGAAAGCACATTTTGGATTTGGAATCATGGTGACCTTTCCAAGACTGGTAATAGGTCAATACCATCGTAGACGCGTCTTTGTATCTGTTTATGATTAAAAGGTTGAAGAAACATGTGCCATTTTTCATTAATCTTCAGCATGTTCATTGTAGGGTGAACGAGAAAAGAAAACAATTATACGTTGTGCACCGTGGCGATTAGAGATGAGGAAAGGGCCCAAATGCGGTGATATATTGTGATACTTTAGAATACCTAAAAAACCTACAGCGACCGTGCATTTTATTGTAATTACCCTCAGTGTAAACAAGGAAATACAGTTGATGGAATAAAACATATAATTCTTATCATTTTATGATTGATATTTCATTTCATTTTATCCGCCAAGTAAAACAAGCGTCTTCCATGATTTGTAGAATGGAGAAATGACTGCACAAACCTAATATATTGAGATCATAAAAATGTACGAATTCCTTGTTATTCAATTCTCTATTTGTATACAAAGCTTTAATGTTGTTATATCCACTGGGATGCAGGGAGGGGGGTGGGGAGGGGGAGCAGGAAGGTCCGAGACGCCGACATTAAAGGTAATACAAAGTTTTGGTATGGGGTCATGTATTCGGTTCAAATGAACATATTGGAAACATATGCGATACTACAATACTCATTGATCGTTGTCGCGGTTGAAATCGAGTCGAAAGTTATGCAATTATAGATAATAAACTCTTTATGTTGTATAGCTCCCTCTCAAGGTCAAGATATTAATTAAGCTATAAAACAATGTTTCTTGACCGAAATCGACCGATTAGCTATTCCCGTTTGGAAATTATATATCACAACTTCATATTCTGAGAATTTCATGGTCGCAGCTACCATCGTACGGCCGTAGGCGCCATTTGAAATTTATCAAAATTTACCGGGAGCACCGGTAAATTTGTATATTCAATTTTACTCGAAAACAAAAGTGCTTCAGGGGCTAAATTTTCTAGTGCTTATAATACACCCACAGGGGCATCCAAATAAATAAAAATTGTAAAGAATTACTATCCACCCAATTCTCAAAATTTCCCAAAACTTTGTATTACCTTTAAACATCAACTTCTATAGAAGTGGGGGGGGGAGGGGGGGGGGGTGGCCGCGACTACATAAAGTAGGGAGGGAGAGAGAGAGAGAGAGAGAGAGAGAGAGAAGAAAGGAGCAAAAACAATTGCTTTAGTTTTTAAATCCTACCGTAACCCCACTGTACAACTGTATGCGTGTTGAGGGATCCCTGTAAAAATAAAAAGACATTCCTGGATATACGCCACTGTAAATATACAAAGTTTCTTTGATCAGACGTATCTTTCATCTTATTGTAACCAAAGTTCATGCGGCTTGATGACGTACATATCTACCACCTATTTTGCCTCAAACGTTTCGAAAAGTTATCAATGGCAATACAAGAAAATCGGAAAAATTCGATCTCTCTGTTTTTGTAACACGAGTTGATCGCCTCTGAAAAAACAACGCGCACCGCATCTGCCTCATTCATGGCCTGTTCATAATATAGAAACTGTATACGTTTAAAGAATTATCGTATAACGGAAGGAGCGTACAGACTGAAACACAGCCTCCTTCAAAGAAAATGTTTTATACAGAAACTCATATTTTTTTTTGCTTGATTGAATTTCATTTCTGCGTTCAATAACGTAATACAAATTAAGCCTGTTTATAATTAGAAAAACTTTATACGTTTAAAGAATCATCGTACAGCGGCAGGAGCGTACAGACTGAAACATAACCTCCTTTAAAGAAATGTCGTATACAGAAACTAATGTTTTTTGTTTGCTTGATTGAATTTCATTTCTGCGTTTAATAAAAAATACAGACTAATAAGCCTGTTCATAATATAGAAACTGTATACGTTTAACGAATCATCGTACAACGGTAGAAGCGTATACAAACTTGAACACAATCTCCTATAAAGAAATGTCGTATACAGAAACTAATTGTTATTTCTTTGCTTGATTGAATTTCATTTCTGCGTTCAATAACGTAATACAGATTAAGCATGCTCATACAATAGAAACTGTATACGTTTAACGAATCATCCTACAACGTTAGAAGCGTATACAAACTAGAACACAATCTCCTATAAAGAAATGTTGTATACAGAAACTAATTGTTATTTCTTTGCTTGATTGAATTTCATTTCCGCGTAACGTTCAACAACGTAATACAGATTAATCAAAGGAATTGCGTTCGAATTTCTATTTCTGTCTGGCTTTACCCCCACCCCCTCCCTCCCCCGGATTGAATAACGACTCCTGTTAGACCCTCTCAAGGCTACGCCTCATAAGGGGTAGATTTGGTAACTCAGGTGGAAGCAATTCAACACCCCTGATTGTAACCATTGTAAGCTGCATGCCTCTCTAAGGATTGTATCCATTACTCCCCCGGGTTCATCCCCACGAGGTTTTGATTAAATTCAAACACTTGTCACGTGCTTCGGCTATTCAAGTCACGCAATGGATATAAGTCTTTCACTATATAGATCCGAAACGACGACATTCAACTCGACACAGTAGTCTTTATATATTCCCTCATGTTCAATTAATTAGACAAGTTTACTTTATTTCCGCTGTAAGTTACATCAAACTATTATCACCGTAATGATTAGACCTCCATTGTCAAATTTCCAATTGCTTGATACAATTGCATGCGTTGCCCATAGATAGTCGTTGCAAGTTTGAAATATGAAGTATGTAATTAACTTCAGAAGGCTTCTAACATAAAGCATGTGTTGTGACAACTGATATTCTATTCTTCAATAATATAACTGATATTCTACTCTATGTTTTGATAGCATTATAGCAGAAATCAGAAGGCTTTTGGGAGTGATTGCACGTATCCTGAAATGACAGTTATGCAAAAGGATTATAGGGGATTAACGGGTAGGAAGTGTGCGTGTGCGTGTGTGTGTGTGTGCGTGTGTGAGTGCAAGTGTGTGCGCGCGCGTGTGTGTGTGTGTATGGTGGGGGGGGGGGTTGCAAGAGAGTTACAAAAAGAATAGAACATAAAGAAAGAGAGAGAGAGAAAAGAAAAAAGCAAGAGAAAGAGTATGATTGTGAGAGAAATGAAAGAGGGAGAGAGAACTGAGAAAGATATACAGATATAGGAGAGAGGGATAGAGATAATGAGTGAGAGAGAGAGAGGGAGGATGTGACAGAAAATAAGACGGAGAGAGAGAGAGAGGGGGGGGGGGGAGTGATAATGAGAAAATGGCTAGGCTAAAAAGGAAGAGAGTTCTTTCACATCTTACTAAGATTATGTGAGTATGTGAAAGAAAATGAGAGAGATATAGAGGGAGAGAGTGCGAGAGGGGGCGACAGAGACACATCTAAGAGAGGGAGAGAGAGAAAGATATAGAGATATAGGAGGGAGGGATAGAGAGAGTGAGTGTGCGAGAGAAAAAAAGAGAGAGAGAGAGAGAGAGGATGTGACAGAACATAAGAGAGAGGTAGAAGAAACAAAATAGAGAGGGCAAGAGAACATGAGAGAGAGAGAGAGAGAGAGAGAGAGAGAGAGAGAAGGAGAGGGAGTGATAATGAAAAAGTGGCTAGGCTAAAAAGGAAGAGAGTTCTTTCACATCTTACTAAGATTATGTGAGTATGTGAAAGAAAATGAGAGAGACAGAGAGGGAGAGAGAGTGTGAGAGAGAGAGAGGGCGACAGAGACACACATGAGAGAGGGAGAGAGAGAAAGAAAGATATACATGTATATATAGGAGAGAGGGATAGAGAGTGAGAGAGAGAGATAGAGGATGTGAGCGAAATGAGAGAGAGAGGGAGAGAGAGAGAGAGGGAGGGAGGGAGAGAGAGAAGGAGGGATGGAGAGAGGTGGAAAGAAAGAGATGAAGAGAGAGAGAGAGAGAGAGAGAGAGAGAGAGAGAAGGGGAGAGAGTGATAATGAGAAAATGGCTAGGCTAAAGATGAAGAGAGTTCTTTAATATCTTACTAAGATTATTGTTACTATATGAAACTTTAAAACAATGTGAGGAAGGATAGGAGACATTGGATCCTGGATTAAACTTAAAGCTTTAAATCCAGGAAACCTTTCTTAGTGTCTGACAGAGTCAGACGTTTCATAGAGTCAGATCTTAAAGGGAGAATTCCAACTTGCTTTTAATATGGTTTTAACAAAAGAGGAAAATGAGGGTAACAGGTAACAGATAATGGAGGAATATCCAATAAAAATTATTTGAACAATGACCAAAAATAACGAAATATAGTGAAATTTCATTTTAAAGGAAAACGTAGTCAATCATACACGTAGCCGCCATTTATTATTGCACATTCTTTTCCACACAACCTCTTTAAGAAGTTGATGTTTTCCGTCATCATAGACTTAGAAAATGTAAATTCTGTGATTCGTTTGTTGTTGTTGCTGTTGGGAGCAAGTGGGGGAGGGCCTTGATAAATACGTCACAGAGTCGCCACTTTGTGTTTGAGAAATAACAGTTTGAAAAACTCATAATTTTCTCGTTTTGTTGACTTTTCCTCCGTCTGTAATCATGGTCATCAATCTGTTCTCTCGTTTTCCGCTTTGTCTTCAACTCAGCATAAGGATGGACTTTCTCTTTAACAAAGTAAGCCATTAAGTATAACCATAAGCACCGTCCAACATCTTGTTTTGCCAGACTGAGAGTTCTATTTATTTTTTGACATAATAACCATTAAATATAATCGTTTTCATATTTAGGTATAGTCATTTGATTTCGAATTGCGGTTCTAAGTATCCTGAACGCGATAATTCCTCGACCAATCCAACATCCATAAATAAGCGCTCAATAATCTCTCAGGCGCCTATATTGCTTTCTTGCCTTTGCGGTTTTGGACACAGATTTCCACCTGCCTCTGCTAATAAAGTGTCTCAGTACTCGCCTATCGTTGGCAAGGGCGTCGCTAGATTTTTTTAGATGGCGAAGGGGGGAGGGGTGGAGGGGTATCGGAACATTACCCCTTTAATTACTGTATATTATGGATATATTTCATTTCTTGCCGATATCATTTTCTCCATATTTTCCTTAAAGGGGAAGTCCACCCTGGTATGCAGTTGGTTTTAATAAAAGCAGAGCAACAAAGAGAGAAACAAATTAGGAAAAGTTTGGGAAAAACGATTAGAAATGAGGAAGTAATGATTTTTGGGGAAACTTAAGAGCCTTCACTTGTCGAAGTTGTTCCCGAAACCTTTTCGGAATTTCAACTTTTTAAAGATTGAAACTTTGAGGACATATTTTACTTCAAGCAAACAAACAAACAGACAACAACAATTTTTTTTTAAATGTATTTTTAAAACTTTATAAGAGGGTGTGAGGAATCATGTTAAGAAGCTAGAGTTGATACATTGCAGGGTTGAAAGGGACGAAAGGGTTTGGACGGGTTATTTTCGGTGTGAGAAAGGGAGAGAGATAGAGAGAGAGAGAGAGAGAGAGAGAGAGAGAGAGAGAGGGGGGAAGAGAGAAAGAGAGGGGATGAGGGAGAGGGGAAGGGAGGGGGAGGGAGAAAGAGAGATAGAGAGGGTGACAGGGTGAGAAAAAGAGAGATAGAGAAGAAAAGAGGTATAGAAGAGAGAAAGAGAGAGAGAGAGAGAGAGAGAGGGGGGGGGGAGGGGGGGGGGGAGATAGAGAGGGGGTATGGGGAGAAAAGAGATAGAAAAGGAGACAGGTTTAGAAGAGAGAGAGAGAGAGGGAGAGAGAAAGAAAGAAAGAAAGAAGAGGGAAATCGCCATGACTTTTGTTTCAGCGTATCTAGCTTCGAGTCAAGTATGACAAAGTGACGCAGATGCTAGAAGCATAATGGGCAATGGAAATACTTACCGCATTTTCACAAGGGGGGGGGGGGGCGGCTCTGCTCCCGCGAATATGGTGGTAGAAAGCAAAAATATGGGTCGTGATCTCTTGATCTATAAACATGTCAACATGTGTCCAACCCACTAAGAAATTATTCGATCGGAAACATGGTCAATTGATGCCATTAATGTACCGAGAGTGCACTCAATGTGCAGTACGTGAGCCATTCTGAAGAAACTATTGACCCTTAAAACTCTTGTAAACCTCTCGAAGAAAAAGGCAGTTCGGATCTTAAGCAAAGCAAGATTAGATAAAGTTAGATGCAAATCACTGATGAAACTAGGCCACCGATTAAGGGTGAGGAGGTGATAAAGAGTCCTACCATCTTTCTTGTTTCTCCTTTCGTTCTCATCCTTTTCATATTATATCTTATCTCATTTCCCCCTTTTTGCTATTTGAATGTGGGCAGGTGGGGGAGGGGGCACATGACTCTATGCCCTTGCCGCAACGTTATTCGATCTTTTTTTTTTATACCTGTCATGATATCGGCTGCATATAAATTCAGTGCTGCTGAATAATGCTTTCCCTTACATTTCAAACAGAGACATACGATTGTCATTTGCAACCGTCTTTATTTTATGACAGACTTCAAATCTAATAAATCGCAATTTGCAGGTTGTTTAACACGACTAATGTCACTGGCATTATAGTCATGAAATTCGTCTGAAAGCTGAGCGTCGATCACTACCCATGAAAAATTCCCGTTTCATGACCAATTTGTAAAACAAGATGAATTTGGAATACACATCTTCGCGCCATTATTCAGTGGGTAGATTATAATGCATGTCTTTATTGCACTTGGTGTCAGGAAGTGAATGAAGTCATATATCAGCTTCTAGGACCGTTCCTTTGCGTGAACCAGAGCGCCGTCGAAAACATATCAAATGTTATCATGCCATTTGTCAGAGAGCGTGGCCAAATATTAATGAATCTATGAATGATCAGGATCAATATGCTTCTGAATGTCACTACTACCTTCAGTTCGGGTGCTTTGTTGTTTTGTAAATATGCGTGTTCTGTTTGAGGGAGTGGGTGAGGGTGAGGGGGGGGGGGGGTCCAGGATGCCTTGATTGGATTTTGCCGCAAAGCTCCTGAAGATCTGGGATCGAACGTGCCTTAAAAGATACGGAGATTTAGATCTTGTTAATTTTCAGACAAGGGATTTTAAAAGGAGCGAAAAAATGGGACATTTCGCCCGCAGCACGGAGCGATGGATCTTCATACATAAATGTTAATGGTTAATTTGGGCATATGTGAGTGTATGCACGTGTGTGGGCATGGGTGTACGCACGTCGGTGATAACAAATCCCTTATTCTCTTGACAAAATAATAAAAAAAGGAATATTCCGTTCTTTGATATCATAAACCAATATGATTCGGCTTCCCTTTGCCATGTTTTCATTTCCAAACAATTTTAGGAATTACTCCCAAGCTTCAACGCCCGCAAAGTTCTGAGCGTTTCAAGGAATGCTATTTTCATGACCTCACAACACTTACTGTGCGTGACGGGTGGAATGTGCAGAAATATCTTTAAACGTTATTATCCTATACCAGGGATTTCTAGCCCGTAACTTGTAATACACAGTGACGTATGTTGAGCTGCTAAATCGTAACTTTTCGCGTAGATTAAAGTAGTCACCCGAAGAATCAAAATTGTTTTGATCTGATATAATCATATCATTGCGAAGGGGAAGCCTTACCGATCATATATAACAACTTCACTATTCAAAGTATTTTTGGGGCCCGGAGTAATAATCATCTGTCAAAAAAAATTAATTTTGAGTGATCCAGATTTTCTGTCTTCAGCGGTCCTCCGTAGAGCGTCAAGATTCGTGACGTCACATGCGAGACACAGCTAGCCACAAGGCATTCAAGGCATTTAAGGCATTTAAAGGCATTTACGCCTTTTCATGATATCTATATGATTTTTCAGCAAACTATTCGTGTTTTTGAAGAGAAAAATCCTTCCTTCCATATATAATTTGTCCATAATTATCAGTTGCCACGAATTTTCTTCGGGTGACTACTTTAAAGTCTGGTGAAATACAAATATAAGTTGATTACTGTTGATGTGCAGGGCTGCATACAACTCATATTTTGTTATTCAAACATCTAAATATATTTCATAGATTTTTAAATATTTGTTGAAATAATTTCTCAGACCTGCTGAGCTCCACCAAAAGAAAAATGCTCCAGTTCTCACTCATCTTCTGACATCATCTGTCAATCATTAGTGAGCTGACAAGAGACAGTGGTATGCACCTTCCCCTAGCTCAGCACATGCTCAAAAAGAATTGCATTCTTTCGTATGCTTTACCTCCACATTACCTTTCTTTTCCTGATGAAGCTACAGCAGGTCTGACGTAATAACTCCTGTGTTGGTATTGTATGGTGTATTATTGTAAACAGACTCCAATTAGACAAAACTACTTGTTTATTTCTATTTCCGTCATATAAAAAGAATATACAATAACAACATTTTCAACCTTATACATAATAAATGTCTACATAAGCAAAATAATCACATGGCATTACACTGAGAAAAAACACACGACAAAAACAACAACATTAAGATCTAAATAATATACAATGAAATAAACAAACTCAGAGAAACAGACGGCTGGAAAAAAGCTGGCCTTCCACGGGGAGGCGAAAAAAGACAAATAAGAAGAAGAAGTGGAAAATGAGAAGAAGATTTGGGGGAAAAAGACGAGAGAAAACAAAACAAGAAGAAGAACAATTCATCACACGAGCAGTGTATGCAGCCGCGGACACAATATAACAAATGGATATTGAACTGTGGTGGTGGTAGCGGTGGTAGCGAAGAATAGGAGTATACTTGATCTTTACTTTCGAAAGTGGAGGATATAGGCATTAACTGATGTTGACATGATGTATAAACAATCGGAAGACATGGGGAGTGTTTCACAAAGACTAAGATCGACTTAAAGTTGGACTTGAATATGGCAGGCCGTTCATGCCACTGTTTGCTCTCACTATTTCACTGGCATTTGTATCTCAAGGGACGCACAAATTATAGTCACAAATCTACACAATTTTATATTTTTTGATAATAATAATAATAATATTCAGCTTTTATATAGCGCGAATCACAATTAAGTCTCTAAGCGCTTCCAAACTTGGATATTATTACCCCGATGGAAATATTGTCTAAAGATCATAATATTGAGAGCAAACAGTGGCATGAACGGCCTGCCATATTTAAATCCAACTTAAAGTCGATCTTAGTCTTTGTTAAACACTCCCATGGTCTTTTAGCATTTTATTTATGTTTGTTTACATGTTTATTTCTCCATTAATTGCCTCCTGATATTTTGTTTACGTATTGTTCGTAGTGATTGTTCTGGGTTTTTGATAAATAAAGACTTTAAACTAAAAAGATGTAAAGTTGAATTATACCATCGCCTCATTTAGGCTTATTTAAAGATTTTAAAAAAGAGAGGATATTATTAGTAGACCGAGAGGGTGCTTGGAAGATGTAAATCTGTGGATGAAGATGATTACAAATAAATCGTCTTGAGGAAGATTGATTTGGAAACATTTGGTAATGGCGCTGGAAAATTGAGCTGTAAAGCAGGTTCAGCAGAGGGTAATACACTTTAGCGACGGGTTACACTTGAACTTTAGCAGCAGGTTACATAGGTTACACAAAATCGTAATTGGATATAATGGTTATAGACTAATTGGTCATTGGGCGAAATGTTGATGGACGGTATGATGTAAGACCAAATATTGTTGGGCTATAATTATGAAAATTTGAAAAAGAAATAGCTTTCGACCAAACGACAATTGACCTTTTTGGTTGCAAGAAGAGAAGCAGTGACCTCGGTGCTAAACTCCTTTGGGGGCGTCACTACTAGATCATTTTGAATAATGACGGTTTTCATTCAAAAATGTTCAAAAGAACCTCCTATACAAAATAGAGATTTGCCGAACTCTAATAATATCAAATATTATTGTCTACAGGGGAGGGGGTGTTATACACTAGCAAAACACTTCCCCTTTCCCTCTTATTAGAATATGGTGGATTCACAATGAACAGCGTCCCCACAGTCCGCGACAGGCCAATTTTTCAGCTCGCGGGTCGACATCTATCAAACCAGTGCAGCAAAACACTAACCACCGATCTCAATTTCAAGGAGATTGATTGTTTTGTTAACAGTGCACTTTTTGATTAATATTGAGTTTGGATGTAAAAACCTACCCATTAATTGATTCCGACTGGAAGTTTGATCTGATTTTGAACATAAATCAAAAGAGATTGTCATGTTTTGGCCAGAAAGTGACTGAAATAACCATATTTTTGTTGATGAGGGTCAATTTGAACACTTTTTCTAGCATCAGGACACATTTTTGCATCAAATCTCTTTAACAACAATTGGAAAAGTTAACCCTGACCTAAACTGAGCATAATGGTCATTTTGGGGGCAACAGAGTGGCCTAAATGACCAAAACATCGTCAGAAGGGTAAATTCTTTTTGGGAGCAGCGCAATATTTTACCCAGATAAGCTGTTCGAACCTTCCCCATCACATGCCACAGCTGATATTTTGTCGACTTTTTCCCATAATGCATCACGTGAAATCGACTTAACAAAGGTGCCGCTAGATGGCGCTGTGAAATTGAAAAATTGATGATGAATTTTAAAAACATTTTAAGAATAAATGTCATTATAATAAACGACCCAATTCGTTGTCACCTGCAAATATTAGAATACACTTCCAATTTTTCATCGGTCATATCAAATCAAGCCACTACAGTTCGCTAAAAGGACTTCGCATTCCATCAGAGATATCAAATTAGTCTCAAGAGGAAAATGATATCCTCCTAACGAGTCGAATAACAATAATTATATACCTCACTTAAGAAATCCAGCCATCTGATTGGTCGAATTGCATTCATAAACTTCAACTGTTCCTGTAAAATTCTCGGTAACCATGCATAAAACATTTCAATATTTTTAATAACCATGGTTACTCCATGGTTACCCCATAGGTTTACATGTTAAAAAATAATACGTCTACGTCTCGTCAAAAGCCTTTTCAGCAACTTATCTCGATCGATCTTACCGACAATTTTATCTTGCATTGTTGACATGAAGACGAAAATAAACTCTCAAAAACAAAAAAACAACATCTGCCGATAGATCTTGATCTAAGTTCGTGCCAATATGCATTGCAAAAGTAAAAGAAGGGCCCGTTTCATGGAGCTTTTGCGAAGCATCCCTCACGTAGAGCCGTTTTCAATCCATTTTAATGTATATATCGGAGAAAACTGCCGAGCATGTTAACGACGCGAGATAGCCTAGTGGTCTAAGCGTTGGTTTTCGATACACCTCTTGTTGTACGCAAGAGTTCGAATCCCGTCTTCGACAAAATTGAAAAATATTTTTTATTTTTTATTTTTTAGTCTATTTTTTTCGGCATATAAAAGTATTAATGACTGCTTTAATATTCGAGAAATAGTTGTTTTCATACGCTCTCGGGAAGGTTACAATTGGGCTATTCCCCTCGGCAAGCCTCGGGGAATAGCACAATTCTAACCTTCCCTTGAGCGTAATAAAACAACTATTTCTCTCAAAGCAGTCATTAATACTATATCATTTGACAACCTGAGACAAGAAAACCCATACATTGGTATGATGGAGTGCAGGCACCGTGGAAAGGGGGCTGGGTTAGGGGAGTAATGCTCCATATTGCTTACACGGCAGGTGGAGAAAAACTAGGCTGGCTGTGGTAACTATGTTGTCGTACTGACAATATGAACTCATTTTTTTTTAATAGAGTATCTAGGAGATACCACCGTCTATAATTTCCTGTGGCCAGCCCTTTTCGTTAATGTATTTCCTAAGAAGAGCGAGACTAATCCTTTTTTTAAATTAAAGAATAGTTTTAACAGTGAAGTCAAGATTTCTTTTAAATGTTTTTTTCCCCCTGTTTATGCTACGTTTACACTATGTTCCCGGCCGCCACGGCAGCCCCGTTTGCCAGAAACGTAGTGCGCCGTGGGATTTAGACCAATTTTATCTCTGGATTCAAGTTTTGTTACGTCTTGCCAAGTTTTCTCACGGTCTACCACGGTATCCGTGACGGGCCGTGGGGGGAAGGGGATGCTAAGTCCCGGAGGCTCCAAGGCGCACTACGGTTCAGCCCGCGTTCTACCACGGATGCCAGAACGTTCCCTCCCGGCCCGTCACGTTCTGATGGGGTCCCTCACGTTGCCCACGATCTGATCAAGGTCTGACACGTTTATCACGTTCTGCCAAGGCTTTGTACGGTTGAAACGTGGACGCATGGCAGCTTTGGAGCACGTTTGTGCCGGCGGTATAAAAAGAAGGTCTCCCAAGCAATAGCAATCATGGTATTCTGAGACCTCGCGTTGTGTCAGACCGTAGTAGAACGCAACGCGCCGTAGCGTGCCTGGCGCTTAAACCGTCCCACTACGGACCACCTCCAAGTTTTGTTACGGCCTATTACGGACTGTCACGTTTTGTTACGATCACCCCGGTTTATTACGGCCTACTAGGTTTCTCATCCGCACCGTGACTGCCGTGGCAATTTTTTTGACAGTTTAAAAATCTGACACGGTATCCACGGCAATCACGGCCTGTCACGTTTGCCCATACGGTCCCCCGCGTTGTGTCACGTCAATCCCGTTTCGTCCACGGTGGCCTGAAACGTGGTTGCCGTGGCCGCCGGGAACATAGTGTAAACGTAGCATAACTCCAAAAAGAGCGCCTTACGAGAGAATCCCCATTAAAGCCTCGGTCACAAATGCCATTGCACTGCTACGAACGCCGTACGAACGATTTGCAGACAATTGAAATTCGGGAAGACAATGGAAAAACAGGGAGATGCGTGCGAACCTTTGTGATCGTAGCTTTAAGTGTACAGGTCAATATGCCCAGTGGAGAAATGAAAGATCCAAACGGGCACTTGCAGAAAGAGTTTCCGGTTCACTAATGAAGTGAAAGGTATGCGCCGCTTTGCGCGCTCTTAAAAAAAAAGGCCTTAGCTGTATTTACTCTCCAACCAAAAATCGTCTTTTTCTCACGTTCCGGTGAAAAGCAAAACACGTGCGCAGCAGAAGGGTGGATTCTAATGATGTAAGTAGAAATTATTGTTTTATCTTAAAGTTTATGAGTTATATTGTCTTTATAACCAGCATTGGCGTCAATCCTTACGTAATACCTATGGTTCAGGGGGGGGGGGGGATGAATGAATAGATCACCCCCCTGAAAAATAGGTATTACGTAAGGATTGACGCCCATGATGACCAGATAGTTCGATGAAATATGAAGTTTATGAAACTAAAATGAGGTGAATGAGTTGTCCACGTGAAAGATTGCACACGTGTACAATGTATGTTACGTAATTGTAGTGCATGGGCGTGCGTGATAATGTAGTATTAAACATGAATGAGGCATTCGAGCACTCAAGGAATGCATTACAAAACAGATGAAATGAGGACTAGAGCATGACCTAGTGTAATTGATATGACCTTGGGGAATGTCAAATTCACTGTCGGTAAGTCAATGTTGCATGTATTTAGGCAGATTTATAGTGAAGAAGGCTTTTTTGTTTTCATTTAGTATGATTGATGCATGATAGATGGCTTTGGATTGTTTGTTCTGTATTGAATTGCAGATTGAACCAGGGAGGTGATAGGAAGGAGTGGAATCAAGCCGCCCTCATTTGACCCCATGCTCCAAGCCGCCGAAAAGTTATGCGCTAATTTAATTTAATATTTTGTAATCATTGTGAAACTGGTGCCTGGCCTCCAAAATTCCCCGCAGTGGAAAAGCGGCTCGGAGCATGGAACTTCAAAGCCAAGTGGAATGTTACACATCCCATTGTTACGCTCTAGAACTCACGCATGCGTTTGAATAAATTACAAGAGTTTCCACTTCTTCCTATCACCTCCCTGATTGAACTCTGCTTGCTTACTTCAGTGTAACCAATATTAATCGGTGCATAGTCTCTTTTTTTGTTGGCATCTGTTATATGATGATGATGATGATTCACAGCATTTGTATGGCGCCATATATCTGTTTCAAAAAACATTCAAAGACGCGAGCTCCTCCAATAAAGTTTGTATTTAAATGTCTGAAGGAAGATGTGAGTTTTGAGTGAAGCTTTGAAGTGTTCAAGGTTGTCAATTTCGACAAAAGATGATGGGAGGGAATTCCACAGGCGAGGAGCAATAGAGGAAAACGCCACGATATAAGTATATTGAAACAGAAGTATAGCACAATCATCTGAAAATTTATATGACAATGATTGGTCTTTAAAAGAAGATCAATTCCTGTCGATTCATTATATGGCCTAGAGCCCCGGGGGGTCACATATTAGGACATACGGGGGTGTACCGCTCTAATGGGTCACTTTTTCACAAAAAAATCCATTAAAAATGGGTCCTTTTTTGCTAAATTTTCGGGGCCTAGAGTAAAGGAGGGGGCATGTTCCAACTACCAGGGTACCAGGGTATTCATAACCAGCAAGGTTTTCATATCCAAAACTGCTAAAGCCGACCAGGTTCTTGTTCAATACTGAAGGATACAGAATGAAATACTGCCATGTAAGGAACTGGTAGATCTAGTCCTCTCTCTTCTTCCTTACGATGCACACCCTTACCTATCCTAGATCTAGTGTATAAACTGAAGCTTAGGCTTTATCGATTGCTTCCAGATCTCCAGATAAGAATATGAAAGATGCAGTCTTGGAAGATCAGCTAGGTAAAAATTATTGCATGTAGGGCTGTTTGATATATCCACTCTTAACAGATGGTGAGTTGCTCAGGCATGAAGGGCCAGAATCCTATTCATGAATTAAAAAACTAAATAATTGATCTGTTTACATGGCAACGGCTCTGACACGTTCAACCAAAACCAGTTAATGGCAAAAATAAAAAATATGGCTGTGAGTCTTCTGTTAAAAAAAGGTATATGATGGGTTATGTTTCTATATGAATTTAAAAAAAAAATGCTGATTTCATATGCCTATCATACCAGCTTGCTTTAACTTT
Organism: Strongylocentrotus droebachiensis; assembly: GCA_035222895.1. NCBI lineage: Eukaryota > Metazoa > Echinodermata > Echinoidea > Camarodonta > Strongylocentrotidae > Strongylocentrotus > Strongylocentrotus droebachiensis. The sequence goes on along the minus strand of JAVYIG010012767.1, from coordinate 5,659 downwards.
TGCATCATGGTGCTGTCATAGCAAATTACTGGTTCGTGGGGCAGGATCGTTGACTTAAACAAACCGTATTTAGCTTGAAAACCTTCGGAGAGTTGAAAAATTGTGTACATGTATTTAGACATTAGTTTTGTTTACTGGTTTGGTTGGTGTTTGTTTGTTTGTTTGTTTACTTTTATTTCTGCGTTCAAAATAATACAATACATAATATAAAATGTGTTTACAAAGATAATATACAAAACAATTCATAAGATAAACAATATAGTCATGATACATAATGAATACAAAATAAGGAAGTGAGCTTAATTTTTTTTATAGATATATATCCATATATACGCATATATACCCACATATACATATATACATATACACAGCACATGCATACATACATACATACACATACACATATACACCTATAGATACTCTCACATATAATATAATATAATATAACACATATAATATAATATATAATCTAATCAATGAACGCAGGAGACCGCCATCGTGAGCGGTAAGGCTTGAAATTGATGGCGGCCTCATAAAAAGATTCGTGACTGAAATTGATATTTACTGGTCAAGTGGGTGCATTGCAGGTGCAGGTGCTGGTGCTGTATGTAGCAGTTGAGTAAAATGAGGATATTGAATGACGAATGTGTAGATACAGAAACAGTGAAACATATATCAATTCCGACGAAAGTATAACAAACCTAATCTTCATTATGCCTACTGATGCATTACGTTGATGAATAATATTCCCAGCAATGACATTTCTAGATGAAGTAGTGAATAAAAAAATATTGATTTAACTACATTTAATCTAAGCTGATCACAATATCTCTTTCGAAAATATTTGAGGAGGAGCAATGTGCCATTAAGAGATTTGGAGATCTAAAGGGCATTCCCACGCAGCGGCGAAATTGGAATTGATTAAATGGTGTGTGTATGTGTGGGTGGTGGGTGGGGGGCGGTCGAAATATCCATTACCTGTTTTATTCGGCTACGGATGCCAACATCTCGGTACCAAAAGTAAATCATTTTGCATGATATTCAATCGTATGATTTGTTACAGATTTATGCTCCTGTTTCCTATTATATGGGGGTATGGTGCATTCCTAGGCGATTAACTGCTCATGAACAATTCTGACTATATTGTAGCCTTAGCACACCCACGTGCCTCCATTAACAATTCTAACTATCAATTATTTACTAGCTGGCCGGTCAAGAGGGCAAATCTAGCCCTACATCTCGCACTTATCCAATTACCTCTCAGATACCGATAGATACCCACGTAACAGATAAATGATGATCATCTTCACAAAGAAAAGCTTGCAAAGGCGTCTTTAATATGACTGATCCCAGTCCCATCGGCAGTAAAGATGCAATCGTCCTTACCCTTGCGAATTGAATTTGGTTCGTGCATTGTATCGAAGATAAAGTTGTGTTAAAGCACGTAATGCATTTGTTGCGTATAATGTTGTGCTACCCAGCCCCTCAAAGATAATCACTTTAGGAGAGATTGTTTTTTATCATTCATCATTCTATTTATTCTCTTGGGCTATATTATTTTCCGTCATTAACCGGTTGATATTAAAGTCATGAAATGAGGTAATTTAATCAAGATTCAGCGTGTTACTAACAGGATAGCCTGGCAAAAGAGAATTGCATGAAAAATGTCAATCATACCTGCTCTTTGATCATGCCATAAACGATACCCTTGGGAAGTTCTTCTGAAATCAGTGATATCCCACCAAAATTGAATAAGAAGATTACAAATACGCAAGAGAGATTAATGGAAGCTACACTTTAATTATAGCGAATATACAGGCTCTCCCTCGCTATAAAACTTTTGGGTCAATCGATTTTTTTTTTCGGAATGAAATTTTTCCAAGTACATGTCCACAGTTCCAGTGTTTTTTGTTGCGTGTTTATAGTTAATCAACGTGTTATTGATTATTATGAAGCACTATTTAGAGTACAGAATCAATATTTTGAATTTTAAAAGAAATCTTCACCCTAATTACGAAAAGGTTAAGGACGTTTGCAAAAACGAGGAATGTTAAACGCAAGGAGCATGGTTACATTTTTAGTACACAGATCGATACGACCATTCAACAAGAGTAAGTTTGAAGAAATGTTCATCATCATGTTAAGTTTATTTAAGTTATTATGACATACGAACATTTCCCATAGGTGCATTAATGGCGATTTTCCCTTTAAAACAAAAATCTGGGTTTAAAAGTCAGGTTAGTCAAGTGGCTGGCCCCAAAATCCATCCCTCATAGGTAGAGTCTCCCTCTGTTTAGCATGATCATCATGGAAATCTGATGCAGGAATGACCTGTAACATGCTAAGTATTCAAGTTAGTGACCGGATACTCAATTACCAGTGGGCATTGACGGGACGGAGTTTATCCTCGGGAGGTTGAGTCTCCCCTTTCTCTCTCTGTTCATCTCTCTCTCTCTCTATCAGTATATCTTTTAAATATTTCCAGGGGCCATGAGGCAGGTGACTGAATCCTCTTTTCGCGCGTATCTAAATGGATTAATGAGCGTTTTTGATATAGTAGCTTAGGTTAAGCCTCAGTTTCTCTTTAATATTTCAAAGGGTGTAAACGAATGGTCATTTGCGAAATCGCATGCGCTGATGAACCTCTGCATTCCTTGCGTCGAATTGGGGAACTCGAACCTTCAATCCGTGTAAATCAGTTGAATGACCGGCGGTGTTTCACAAAGATCCTAAGTCAAACTTAACTCTGGACTAAAACATTATGGAGAGCAATTTGTAGTCTTAAAATAAAATATATTCAAAAGCGAAAATTGAAACATTTTAGACTTTTCATAAATTCCACATCAAGAAAATGAAATCTCCTTTACAAAAGAAAATATGAATAAATTGAATCACCATTTTGTGCCTTTTAAAATAATTTTTACAAAATATTTTCAAAGATGCTAACGGCTTTCCATAACTGTTTAGTCCAACTTAGAGATAAGTTCAACTAATGATCTTTGTGAAACACCCCCGGATATACTCCTCCCCAGCTTATAACTATGTATGGCTTTCCTGTGAATGTTAAGCCGTAGTGTCTCCTTTAGACAGCCAAGGTCAAGTGCCATTCTGAATGCTATTTGATTATTCACATCATGTACCCACGGGAATGTTTGTTCTGAAAACCCTAAGGCACCACATCAGTGACTCTTTAAAGTGCCACTCTAGCCCCACTAGTATAGCCTTTTAAAGCATGAATACACGTCTACTTATTAATATTCCAGCATCTGATTTTTCAGAAAATCTCTGTATTGACCAAAAATTGATAATAACCATTCATTTTCAGAGTTCTCACGCTTGCTGGGCTACGCCCCTCGAAAAAAGGTAATACGCTCTCGTGGCCTTGATGACGCATTTTACGTAATTGCGGGCATGTCCGATTTGCCCTACGACTAAGGATCTTACAATCTCATTGTAGTTCATAAATGAAACGTACTGGGATTCATCAAGTGCATATTTTTTTTTTCGGATTAATGTCTTTTTTTGCAATTAATATCATAGTTTTCCTTTTTAAAGACATTTTTATGTCTAAATCACCCTCCTTTTCACCGGAGAGGCTCCTGCAGTCACTTCATAAACAGTTGCGCAATACAGCTCCGAAACTGGGCTTTTGTCCGAGCGTTCTGAGTCGTCATTTTTAAAGCTAGATTCCAGAATTATTGATGATTTCTAAGGAAAATCATTGTCATGTTCGGGATGTCCGTCAAAAATTATTCAACTTTTTTTTCCTTCATTTTTTTTAGCCCGTTTTGGTTAGAGTGGCCCTTTAAAGATAAAAGTGAGGTTTGGTCATGTGATCAAATTGGAAACCGTCTTGAAGCAATGCGGTCAGGTTGATTATTCAGTATATAAGAATATGTGTAAAGGCCTACTGTGAGGTTTTGAGATCATCAAAATGATAATAAATTGAATACTGAAAGTCACTAGCACTGCACACGGATAGATGCATATAGCCTTAGCTTTACTGAGATATTCTTCTTAACTGATATATACAATGAAAGGGCACAGCTCACAAATCTGTATTTCACTTTTACAAATCTTCCTTCATCTCTTTAAAGTCGGACGGCCTCTGTAATCCGACCAGGAATGACCTGATATCTCTTAGCCGATGAGCATCTAATCACCAATAATGCGATTAAGGATGCAGTCCGCATCATCACCACGTCTTCGCCACTCCACGCAGGAGGATGAAGACGGATTTGGGTGCTCGAGGTGGAGAGGTGCCTCGCAAGCCGTGACATGTGAGCTCTTCATTGTGAGGGCCTTGATTTAAAATCACCGTCAGGACGGAGACATCACGCTTGGTGAAGGACTAGGAGAAGAAGAAGAAGAAAAAGACGAAGAATGAAAGGAAGAAGCAGAAGCCGAATCAGAATCAGAAGAAGAAGAAGAAGAAGAAGAAGAAGAAGAAGAAGAAAAAGATAGAAGAAGAAGAAGAAGAAGAAGAAGAAGAAGAAGAAAAAAGAAAAAGAAAAGAAGAAGAAGAAGAAGAACACAACAAGGAAAATAAGAGATATAAGAAATAACAACAATTGCCTATGCGAAATTGAAAATGTTGATAAAATGTAAGTTTAAACACAAGGCATATCAAACACTAGTTTAATAAATTACGCCTGAAATACATTAGCCTTAATAAAAAAAAAGCTTCTATCTAAACAGATGGAGCATTCTGTCTATGCTCTTCAAAAAAGGACTGCGAAATTGATTTCGTTCTATCCTCTTCATTTGAGGGAAGCATCCTCCCGCTCCCTTCTTTTAGAGCGGGTTGGACATTGATAAGAAACAATTGTTGTCCGATAGAGCGTAGCGACCGAGTTGAAAAATATATTCGTCATTTCAAATTGTTTTAGAGCACTAAAAGATAATCCATACTGCGAAGTTAAAAGCCGAGGCATAGAGGAAAAGCACTACCCCAAATATTCAGGTCATGGCAAAGGCTGGATTTCCACATTACATACCCGATTTCATACCTCTTTTCATATGCGAGAGAGCGTAGCGACCTAGTGAGCAAATTAAGATTCATGAAAGTTGAAACTCTGCAAAGTATTGTAGAGCACTAGAAATTATCTCCCATGGATGTATGACTATGATTGTTGTCATATAATTACTTTATCTTGCTATAGGGGATGGGAAAAACTAATTGCTCTGCCTTTCTTTTATAGATATAAGCATTCGGACAATTCAGCGATGTTTTTTCGAGTATCAGAAACACTATAGTCATTCATTTGCGAGAGGGCGTAGCGACCAAGTGACACATTTGAAGTTAGGAATGTTGAAACTTTGTATTTTCAGAATTAAAAAGATTTAATTACGAAGGGTAAATTATCAGTACGAACTTCACCATTAAAAGGAAGGGAGCTGGATGTCTTGCGAATCGATATTAGGTTAACATTTCTTCATCGCCCTCCTTCAATCATTTCAAAAGCGGCCTATTTGTCAACCGCCGCCCTTACTCCGTCCTATCCTAGTTAAGAATCTGATGAAATGTCAGAGTTTACGGTTTTTCTGTTTAATCTAAGTATAAGGCACTAAATTTAGTTCTTAATGCTAATGGGTTGGAGTCGTAGTTTTTTAATGGCGACCTATATCAATAATGCATCTGAACAGTAAAATAAATAAC
>JAVYIG010012766.1:0-51406 GCA_035222895.1 Strongylocentrotus droebachiensis | reverse complement strand
ACCATAGTTCCTTCCAATTCTCTCAAAAACCAAAGGTTTAAAATCATCTTTTCTTTATTAATTGTACATAAATTTGTTTTGATTTTAGATCAGCTATATTAGTTGTTTTCTTCCCCAAAGTGAAATCAGTTCCAGAATTATTTTTTTTCTTCTTCCCTTTCTAAAATTATTTTTCCAACAAACTGGTAAACAGGCATAAAAGTGCTTGATCTTTTTCAATTTCATTTACTTCAACACCTAAATCGATAAAATGCCTGTCACATTTTAGTTTACCATCGTTTTCCAGAATATGTTTTAATTTGTAAATTCCTTTGTCATACAACCTCTTATCGTATATACAACTTCCTTTATATCGAATAAGTTTATTATTAAAAATTACCACATCACCAATGTCTATACTCCTTATATGTCTTGTATTCACCCATTCTTCTAATAAATCCATATAAAATTGTGGAGCTGTCACTTTTAATAAACTTGGTATATAGTCACATGAAAATATCGAATCTCCACCCACGTGTTCAGTGACAAAGTTAAAATATTGTTTCCATTTCATGTCTTCATCTTTGTTTAGAAGTTTTTGGATCCACATAATTCGCTGCGATTTAACTTGTGCAGAAAAATTTAACAACTTTAACCCCCCTTGCTTATAGTCTAAGAACATGGTGTTTCTATTGATTTTATCTGTTTTTCCTTTCCATATGAAATCAAAAGTTAATTCATCCAGTGAATCATAAACCCATTTTGGAACAGGAGTAAGTGACGCCCGATAAAGAACTTAGAATAAATGTGCACCTTCAATAGTTGAATCTTACCCATAAGTGTTAAATCTCTTTGCTTCCAAAAATTTAAAAGTGTTTTTATTTTACTTAAGATTTCTTTATAATTTAGATCTTCTTTCTTGTGTTCATCGAGGGAAAAGAAAATCCCTAAAACCTTAAGAAAGTCAACTATTTCGCCAAAAGCAAAATCACAATCTAAATGTTGACATAAACCTAACCTTAATATTTTAGTCTTGTCGTTGTTTATTTTCAGTCCAGAAATTTTTTCGAAATCTGCAAATAATACTTTTAACCTATTAATTGATTTTTTATTGCGAACAAAAATTGTCATATCATCCGCATAAGTTACTAGTTTAGTTTCCTTATCTCCAAAATGAATTCCGTCCACCAAATTATCTATTCGTAATTTGTGTGCCATTACTTCAATACACAAGATAAAGAGGTACGGAGAAAGAGGGTCTCCCTGTCTTACTCCCCTTTCTACTTTGAAATAACCAGTGGACCCTCCTTCAGTTAATACACAACTTAGAGTGTTCGTGTATAAAACTTTAACCCACTTTTGAAAGGATGGACCGAAACCAAATGACGACAGAACTTTTTGAAGAAATTGATGTGAAATTGAATCAAAAGCTTTTTCGAAGTCTATAGCTAACAAAAAAACAGATAAATTGTAACGGGATGTATGAAAAATAATATCATCTATAATGCGAATGGCCTCACCAATATTCCTCCCTTTCATGTAGCCCACCTGATCTCCCATAATGATCTCATTTAATACTTTCTTGATTCGCTTAGCCAAAATTTTTGTTAAAATTTTATAATCGACATTAAGAAGGGAAATGGGTCTATAATTTTTCAGTAAAAAGGGATCTTTCCCATCTTTAGCGATTAACGTAATTACAGCTTGTTTTTGAGACGATGCTAATTCTCCTAATCTATATGCTTCATTCAAGGCATCTTTAACTAAATCTCCAATATCCGGCCAAAAGGTACGATAAAATTCTGAAGAAAAACTGTCATTTCCAGGTGATTTGTTCTGTTTTAATTCTTGTAAGATTTCTAGGCATTCTTTATTACTTATAGATCCTTCACAGTTTTCTCGAGATTTTTCAGTCAATTTCGGTAAACCTTGAAAGAAACTATTATAACAATTATCCGAGCACTCGTACTCTACTTTACTGTACAACATGCTGTAAAACTTCCGGATTTCTTCAGTTATCCTTTTTTCATCGCAGCAAATAGCACCATCTGAGGTTTTAATTTTTTTAATAGTACTCTTTCTTTTGTTATTTTGCATTAATTGATTGAAATAACGCGAATCCCTTTCTCCGCTTTCGTACCACGAGGCTCGTGATCGAATCCTAATTCCTTCATTTACATAGCTATAAACTTCCTTTAATTTCTTTTTTGTATTTTCCGATTTTCTAAAATATCTGCATTAGTGCTTTCCGTCAATTGTTGTTCTAAACATTGTATTTCTTTTTCTAAATCTGTTCTTATTGTTCTTCTTTGATCAGCCAATTTTTTTGAAAATGTTTGTGTAAAGCTCCGAATTTTCATTTTTAAAAAATCCCATAACAACCTTTTGTCTTTTATTTTAGTTTGTAGTTCGTTTTTTAATTGACAAATTTTCTTTTTTAACTCTCTAACATAATCTGCATTTTCACATAAACTATTATTGAATTTCCAATATGACCCTTTTCTTCCATTCGTTTTATTGACTGTTTTGTCAAATAAACGTAAAAATATTGAATGATGATCAGGGGCAACAGATGGAATTATATCGCACTTCATAACCATTTCCTCTAGACATTCCGATATTATCCAGTAATCTAGTCTACTTTGCATAAAGGGATTGTTTTGCATATAAGTGAATTGCCTTTTTAAAGAATGCCTACATCTCCAAATATCCAAAAGCTGCAAATCTTCCATGAATTTTTCAAATTCTCGATTAAATCTTTTTGAAATCCTGTTTGAAGATTTCCCGTTATAATCAAATTCAATGTCCCTAATCATGTTAAAATCACCATCTATTATAACCGGGTAGTTATCTTTATTTAACTTAGCCAGATTATTGCGTAATTTTCGAAGAAATTGCAATTGATCACTCTCAAAATTTCTTGTTGGAAAATACACATTGCCTAAAATCAACCTAACACCTTGAAACTTACAGTCTATAAAAATATATCTACCCTCACTGTCTTTATCTTTACACCAGAAAAATATGCGTTCCCTTTTATCTCTGTCCCTGATCCCTTTCACGTTGAGGGAGAACAATTTACAATTAATCAAAACATCCATAACCTATCACACACAAGAAAATTTAACCCAGTCCCAGAGCCAATCCCCCACCTTAAAGGAACCCACGAAAAGCAAGAACGAAACCCCGTCATCTGGGAAAGAAACTGATACATGTAAGGCATGCAATATTGCAGCTCCCCCGCCCCACCCTCCCACTCTAAAAATTTCTATTCAAAGATAACATTCCCGAAAATAAGGCTATAAAGGATTATGTACCCTCTCCACATTGAAGGTGCTATAGTAGCCTGACTTACAAAATACACAAAATAAATGCTTCCATGCAATTATAAAAAAAAAAAAACATGTCATGTACGACAATCTTTGAAGACTCTTGAATCTATTAATCACAAATTGATTAAGTATTCAGGAGTAAATTACGTTTCAATAATTAACATATAAAAAGGAACATCCTTAATAATCACAGGGTTGTAAACCAGTATCTTTCCATATAATAGCTTAACTACCAAGTAAATACCACCATGAAAAACGTGCAGCTGGTAAGTACACCTGGGAACAACCAATGTATTTAAATTTGGATTTAGGATAAGAGTTATCCGCATAACCTCTACTATGCGCCCTCTTAAATACTTCTCAAACATAAGGACATTTGACTTGGCAACCACCATGAACATGACTGACAAGGAAAGCGGACAAAACATACAGCCCCTCAGGAAGACAAAGGAACATCCCCTCACTGCTACCATGTAAAAATGTGTAGACCAGGTGTCACATGCATATTTACTTTCTACATAATAGCAGCGAAGGGACGCTCCCTCGTCAACCCGAGGAACTGTACATTCCGTCCGCCTCCCGTGCCCGTCATGCTCACAGTGAACAGCCCTGAGAAGAAAAAAAAAAGCAATTAAATTTGACTAAAAATAAAAGTTATCCATTTACATTCCAATACTCTCCGAAACTACCTCTTTTCTTTTCTTATTAAAGAGTGATACATTTCACCTAACCAACAGTCTCACAATATAAACTACAGACCCTTGGAATTTGCATGCATATAAAAAAGTTTTTTCTTCTTTTTTTCTTCTCCTTCTTCCCTCTCCTCTAGAACTGTCAAATAGATTTTCCATTGAGAGAACAAAAGCATTTCCAGTATGCTAATAAGTGTATTGCTTCTCCTAACATAATAGATAAGTACACCTGGGAACAACCAATGTATTTAAAGTTGGATTTAGGATAGGAATTATCCGCATAACCTCTACTATGCGCCCTTTTCACTCTGTTTATTTTCATCTTTCTTAGTCACACAGAAAAGAAATGCTTGACAATCTATTCCTTTGAGGCTTTTGAAGCAACTGGAATTTCAATTTCACCAATTGATGGACGTGTTCTAAGAATATTAAATTTCACAGATAAACAAAAAAATAACATTCTTGAGACGCATGTAGTTCTAAGCTTAAATACTTCTCAAACATAAGGACATTTGACTTGGCAACAGCCCTGAGAAAAAAAACAAAAACAAAAAAACAAAAACAATTAAATTTGACTAAGAATAAGAGTTGTCCATTTACATTCCAATACTCTCCGAAACTACCTCTTTTCTGTTCTTATTAAAGAGTGATACCTTTCACCTAACCAACAGTCTCACAATATAAACTACAGACCCTTGGAATTTGCATGCATATAAAAAAGGTTTTTTTTTTTCTTTTTCTTCTTCTTCCCCTCTCCTCTAGAACTGTCAAATAGATTTTCCATTGAGAGAACAAAAGCATTTCCAGTATGCTAATAAGTGTATTGCTTCTCCTGACATAATAGATAAGTACACCTGGGAACAACCAATGTATTTAAATTTGGATTTAGGATAAGAATTATCCACATAACCTTCTACTATGCGCCCTTTTCACTCTGTTTATTTTCATCTTTCTTAGTCACACAGAAAAGAAATGCTTGACAATCTATTCCTTTCAGGCTTTTGAAGCAACTGGAATTTCAATTTCACCAATTGATGGACGTGTTCTAAGAATATTAAATTTCACAGATAAACAAAAAGATAACATTCTTGAGACGCATGTAGTTCTAAGCTTAAATACTTCTCAACCATAAGGAAATTTGACTTGGCAACAGCCCTGAAAAAAAAAAAAGCAAGCAATTATTTGTCTAAGAATAAGAGTTATCCATTTACATTCCAATACTCTCCGAAGCTACATCTTTTCTTTTCTTATTAAAGAGTGATGCATTTCACCCAATCAACAGTCTCACAATAGAAACTACAGACTCTTGGAATTTGCATGCATATAAAGAAGGTTTTTTTTTTTTCTTCCCTTCCTCTCCCCTCTCCTCTAGAACTGTCAAATAGATTTTCCAATGAGAGAACAATGATATTAGGTGCACAGAAGCATTTCCAGTATGATAATAAGTGTATTGCTTCTCCTAACATGATAGATACAAAATGCAGATCTACTTTTGGTCTGCTATAGAAGGCATGATGTACATAAATTACAACCAAAACTGTTAAATACTCTCAGTTCTATATATCAATTTTGTTTTCAGACTCTCATCTTTTCTTTATCTTCTTTATCTTCTCCCTCACACTGTTCAGAGACTGCATCCTTTTCCATCATATTCCTTTACTTACAATAATATTACAATGGTTACCTATTATTAAAGCTTTGGTTAACATAACATTTCTTCACTCAAGGCAGTCAATCAGACTGCAAGTTATATAAAAGACTTAGCAATCACAACTTATTATTGAACATGTGCCTGCCTTACGTAGCATCAAATGCAGTTAGGGGTTTAAACTAAATACCCCAAAACTGGGCACGCTGTGAGATAAACCTCAATTATCTGTATCACTTTGAAAAATAGAGAGTAACTCTATACTGATATGAAACTGGCATGATAAATTTGCCAACATACTATAGTGAGATACGTTTTATGTATATCATTGGTCTTCTTTTCTTTTCAATCTCTTTTGTTTTTATAATTGTACATCTTGCATCTCTGTTCCCCTAGGGGCAGACAAGAAAGAAAAAAAATATGCATTTGGTCTAAAAGCTTGACCTAATATGAACTCACTGATTGATATGAACTCAAATTGATTAAAAAAGAAATTATATCAATCATTATTTTGTTTTTACTCTGTTTTCGTCTGCTACACAGGGACGTGGAATAAAAACCAAAATACCCTTACTTCAGTCAGAACAGTCACTCGATTTTGAAAAAAAAAAAAAAAAAAAAAGAATTACATATTACAATAGCACTGTTCATTAGCATGATCGATGCCTCTTCATAAAGAGAGCCATAACAACGATATAAATCCAGATAGCTAATTGCTGACAGTTGCGTAGAGTGGTTCCAGTGAGCTAACATCGGGGGGGGGGGGGGGGGGGGGGGGGTGGGGGTGGGGGGGGGGGGGGTGTGCATAATATTTGTAAAGCACTTAGAGACGATATGCCGTATTCAGCGCTATATAAATCCAAATTCTTTTTATTGTCATTATTATTCTGTAATTTTCAGGTGAAATTAAGATATGTGAATTTACGAGACAATCAAATAGAGCGGTTAAATAAGGTCGTCATGTTGCTCTCGCTTTAAACGTTTATTTAACATGAGAACAAATACATAAACAAAACAGAGCCTTATATTTATGAACAATAAAGACATCTACACAGCATAAGTTTGTATTGCATCTACACTGGATAATTTCGAAATTACAAGTGAAAAAAGGAACATAATAAAAAGCATATCTTATAGTGTTTAAATTCCTCAAAACCATTTTGACACAGTGTCATTCATAATCAGGTAGAAGTATAATTAATTTTAACCAGCGCAGAGGAAGTTAAAATAGTTTATTGACAGCTACCTGGGACGAAGTTTTATTTATGGGGGAGAGGAGGCTATTAATGTAATCTGATGATGCAATAAACCTTGGACGGGGAAGAAACCAGTCGCCGTAATGTAAACATGCGGTCAGCTCTCAACTTTCCTCCTCTTTCCTCTCCCCAAAGCAGTTTTATTTTGGACAATAAAACCTCATTCAGTCCATGGTATTTCGAAGTCGTCACACTTAACAAATTTTCGCTCTTCCTTCGTGGTTTTTTGCTCAATATTCGCCCGCGTTTAAGCAGTGAGTTCAAGTTTTAACGTAATATCGTCGGATAGATGAACTACTGTGCTTCTGACTTTAATAAGTTTCAGCTCCTGATTGACAATCTTTACCTACCTTTCACGTTGCCTAATTTGAGTCAATTAATACGTCGAGGTTTACAAGCGTGTTAGGTTAGGCTTCAATTTGATTCAAAGTATTATTACAAGATGCCTAAATCGACGAAGAAAACAAGTCAGAGAGGGTGACAGCAAAAGCTGTGACGAAGTATAGAAGACGACAACAACGGCCAAGCCAAGGAATTAAGAGGAGGACGTCAAAGGCTAGGCCCCCTGCCCAATTCCTCCTGCCCGCTGCCAGTACCACCAACGACGATGCGCTGCCTGTCGTCCCCGCCCGGGCCCGGAAGGCAGGACGGCGGCGACAATGGTGAGTCATGGCCAGTAATGGCAATTGATGATATTGATACGTATACTTCGCAGCCTTATATTTTCCCCTGCGAGCGCCATTTTTCTACTGCGGGCGCCAAACCGCAAGACAGCCATTACAGGGATACATAAAGAGTTGTAAGAATCTCAAGTCTGCAATTCTTCATCTCAAATCATTATGCAAAATATAGAAAAGGAGGCGCTTCTTGGCAGAATCGTAGCCCCCTTTACTTCTATTCCTTTCCGAATTTTCGTTGTTCTCCCTTCGGGGTTGTTCCAAAACGAGCAACAGGCGAAATTCGGTTAATACAGCAATTACCCTCCCCTCGCGGCTCCTCTGTAAATGATAGCATAGGATGAATGCAACGTTTCGTACACTAGTTTCGACGAAGCAGTGGACATGATTATTAAACTTAGTCATAAGTCTTTTTATGGGGAAAGCCGATATCAACTCTGCCTTTAGATAACTGCCCGTCCACGTCCATCCGGATGATTTTGATTTGCTCGTATGTGCATTGATAGAAAATTCTATTGTGATAGGTGCATGCCCATGCGTTAATTGCTCGAATTCGTGCGCAATGTTTGAGCGCTTTACTTCCTTTCTCGAGGATTGTTGTCGGCGCATAGCTGTTACTGAACAAATGCTGCAAATGCTGCATTACTTGATTTCTTTCTTTGCTGCTTCCTCCTTCGAGGAATGCCAGCGCATCACGCTCTGCTTCCAAAATATGTGCAAAGTTTCGGTGTGCCCTTAGCACTTGAGAAAACCGAAGGTCCTACGAGAGTAATTACAATTTTGGGTCTAGAGATTGATACAATGCTATGTCAGGTGAAAGGCTTTCAATTCTATACAGACGCAGCGGCAAGCATTGGGCTTGGCATTTATTTCAAAGGATGCTAGCTGGGCTCAAGCTAGGTGGCCGGAATACGTAAAGGAGGCAAATTTCTCCATTGCCGTTCTAGAACTGCTTCCCATAGTTGTAGGCGGTCACTTATGGAGAGATCGGTTAAATGGGAAGAGAGTAACTTTCTGGTCTGATAATCAATCGGTAGTTGCCGTCATTAACAAGCTATCGTCTAATCGCAAGATATTCATGCGGCTCATTCGCCACTTTGTAGTAATGTGTTTAAAGATAAAGACCAGTGATGGTCATGCGATTGCATTGCGAAAGAAACTTTGTGGAATCGGTTAGACAAGGTTGATCATCTAGCATATAAGTATTAAGATAAAGACCAGTGATGGTCATGCGATTGCATTGCGAAAGAAACTTTGTGGAATCGGTCAGACAAGGTTGATCATCTAGCATATAAGTATTGATGTGTACTGCAAGGTTCTGGAAAAATCAAAATGATAAGGAATTTAGCCCGGTCTTGGTTAAGTTACAACTTACAAGCACTGTATACACATACAGATTTATATGGGACTCCGTGACACATGCGTGACACGTGCGCTTTATCTATCAGGTCCAAATAGATATAATAGTTTACCAAATGTATCAATTAGTAGGCGGTTTCTAAAAAAAAATGTATCATTACGTATTGGTCAAAACATATTCTTTCACATTTTACGCATTGGTGAATGTACTTATCAGGGTAGATCCATACCCCTGTTTGAGGCGGACGTAATCGTCCGGGGGAATCCCCCACAGCGCAAAGTTAGTGTTTGAATTCGGTCTTCCAAAACGGATCAGCGGGGTAGAGGGTGCGTTATCGTGCTTCCAGAATTTATATCATTGTGCCCCGGTAAAGCAATTGTTGGGTATTTGGAAGCCCGTCCTCAACCCGTTCCCACTCCCGGTATTGACCAGGGGTTTGCATTCTTTAGGCAATTTGATGGTTCTATGGTTCTGCCCTAACCCGGCAAGCTTTCAACAGGGTGCTACATAGCATTTCATTCTTAGGTTTACCAGCTCACTATTACACGGCCCATTCCTTCCGAATAGGAGCTGATATGGCAGGCTTTTCAGACACTTAAAAAAATGACAAATAGGTATCTGGGGCATACCGGGGTTATATCAGACTACCGGCAGGTGAAGTTTGAAAACTTTGGGGTGCTATACTTAGTTAGTACACCTCCCTGGTTAGTACGTTTTGATTTGGCTGGTATGGTGATCCAGGGAGGTGGAAATACAAGATCCAGGGAGGTGTATTCCACCTCCCTGGGTGATCAGACCAAACCCAATTCATAATGTACCAGTAATTAAAATTTGATTGCTCTGAATTGGGGTTGTTTACTCCGAGGAATAACATAAATCGCAAAAGACATTTTGTTTATGGTATTGTTATGTAGAACATGTTACTGTCTGCGGGTCTCCTTTTTCTCCATTAATTTGAATATGCAGAGTCTGCAGATTTATGGAGCCAGACAAGGGATTCTACATCCATACGAGGCACCAGTTGGGTCCTGGGGGATTCCATAGTGCAAGCGGCCGGTATCCATCTACCCGCTGGACAGACATGAAATACAAGACAGAGGCAGCAGGGCCACTAACAAGTTGCGCTGTCTATAATTCGCCGATTTGGAGGACTGGTTGTTTCGCACCCATAAGTTAACTTCAACAAATCGGAGCTTAACTTTATCGTTATAGACGGTCGGCACCTTTCTGGCAAGGTTACTTACTTCATTATTCATTTCGAACATTTACGAGGTGCTTTCTGGGGAATCAGCGTTAAATTCCTCCCTACTGTTCTTCATTTAAAGAACTCCCTTAGCTAATAATAACACTTTATATAAAGAATGATGTTGCTTAATATGTACCGTTTAACGCCCACTGTATCAGGAGTATATAAGCGCTCCACATTAATGAAGTAACATAGTAACCTATAAAACTCAGCCTCCGTTTGTATACTATTACGGAAGGGATTATTGGAGGTTCTAACTCATGTTGAAACATAGGTCAGTACAAGTTAATTTCAGATCTGTATTAATCTGAAGTAGGAATGATTGTACATAATGTTGTCTGTTACGTTCATAGTTCATTTTGCAATTATGCAAAAGATGAGAATATTCATACCATCCGATATCGGTGTGGCGGCGATCCATGTCTGAGCAGCCATGTCTGATCAGCCATGTCTCGTGTGGCAGAAAATCTTACAATTTTGACCGCCAAACCGCGGAATTGTCTTTAATTTGCACATGTTGAACATACCAGTTTGCAAGATAACAGGCTTCGAGCCAATGATGGGAAATTTTAATGCAATTAGTATTGTCACCCCGTTTACACTTGGTTTGTAGGCTGAGGATGACCGATAGGGCCTTTGCTTTAGTTATCCTCAGTTTTAGGAAAGAAAGTGTTTATGTGAACGCTACGTGTCTCAGGCCAGAGAACTGCGTTGATTTGGTTTTATTTTATTATGTGAACGCTACGTGTCTCAGGCCAGAGAACTGCGTTGATTTGGTTTTATTTTATTATGTGAACGCTACGTGTCTCAGGCCAGAGAACTGCGTTGATTTGGTTTTATTTTATTATGTGAACGCTACGTGTCTCAGGCCAGTGAACTGCGTTGATTTGGTTTTATTATGTGAACGCTACGTGTCTCAGGCCAGAGAACTGCGTTGATTTGTTTTTACTATGTGAACGCTACGTGTCTCAGGCCAGAGAACTGCGTTGAATTGGTTTTATTTTATTATGTGAACGCTACGTGTCTCAGGCCAGAGAAATGCGTTGATTTGGTTTTATTTATTAGGTGAACGCTATGTGTTTCAGGCCAGAGAACTGCGTTGATTTGTTTTTACTATGTGAACGCTACGTGTCTCAGGCCAGAGAACTGCGTTGAATTGGTTTTATTTTATTATATGAACGCTACGTGTCTCAGGCCAGAGAACTGCGTTGTTTTGGTTTTATTTTATTAGGTGAACGCTATGTGTTTCAGGCCAGAGAACTGCGTTGATTTGTTTTAATCTAATTGGGGTCATTTTATTGCAATAAGTATTGTTTACACCCCGTTTACACTTTGCTTGTAGGCGGAGGATGACCAATAAGGCCATTGCTTTCGTTATCCTCAGTTTTAGGCAATAAAGTGTTAATGTGAACGCTACGTGTCTCAGGCCAGAGAACTGCGTTGATTTGTTTTTATTATTTGAACGCTACGTGTCTCAGGCCAGAGAACTGCGTTGATTTGTTTTTATTATTTGAACGCTACGTGTCTCAGGCCAGAGAACTGCTGTTCATTGTGAGGTTAACAGACTATTTTCATTTGAAATATTTGTTATACCACTAGTCTAATGACGATGGAAAGTTGCTATATTACAACTAATAAATACCATGGCCAATTGCAAAACTAGTTGTCTATGTCCTTTTTCTTTGTTCCAGGTAGATAGAACAATAATTAATTTTAACCAGCGCAGAGGAAGTTAAAATAGTTTATTGACAGCTACCTGGGACGAAGTTTTATTTATGGGGGAGAGGAGGCTATTAATGTAATCTGATGATGCAATAAACCTTGGACGGGGAAGAAACCAGTCGCCGTAATGTAAACATGCGGTCAGCTCTCAACTTTCCTCCTCTTTCCTCTCCCCAAAGCAGTTTTATTTTGGACAATAAAACCTCATTCAGTCCATGGTATTTCGAAGTCGTCACACTTAACAAATTTTCCCCTCCATCCATCCCCATACTCCGCCCAGGTGGCCAGTGAATTTTCATGTTTACGATTATCTTTACAGAGTTAGTAGGGGGAATTTGACGACAATCCACTCTCCCAAGGGCTACGCCTGGTCGCGTTCAAAATGATTACACGGGCCTTGCGGGGCTTTTCCCGATCTCATTTTCCAGAACTCGAACTTTTTATACGGTCTGATTTGGTTATAACATCCTTTTTGGCAAAAAAGAGTCTGGTTTTCGAGAGATCGGGTTTCACCCGCATTTGAGTTTATAGTGGACAATGTCATCAAATTCCTGCCTTCATTTATTTGTTTCTTCAAATGGAATGGTATGATGTACATCACTTCAAAAATTCATATTGTTGTTACTTATACGTAAATGGTACAATCACACCTTATTGGGTGCTTCTGTAACAGTACTTTATGAAACTGTTGAATCCTGTCCTAAGGCAGAAAATCTTACAATTTTGACCGCCAAACCGCGGAATTGTCTTTAATTTGCACATGTTGAACATACCAGTTTGCAAGATAACAGGCTTCGAGCCAATGATGGGAAATTTTAATGCAATTAGTATTGTCACCCCGTTTACACTTGGTTTGTAGGCTGAGGATGACCGATAGGGCCTTTGCTTTAGTTATCCTCAGTTTTAGGAAAGAAAGTGTTTATGTGAACGCTACGTGTCTCAGGCCAGAGAACTGCGTTGATTTGGTTTTATTTTATTATGTGAACGCTACGTGTCTCAGGCCAGAGAACTGCGTTGATTTGGTTTTATTTTATTATGTGAACGCTACGTGTCTCAGGCCAGAGAACTGCGTTGATTTGGTTTTATTTTATTATGTGAACGCTACGTGTCTCAGGCCAGTGAACTGCGTTGATTTGGTTTTATTATGTGAACGCTACGTGTCTCAGGCCAGAGAACTGCGTTGATTTGTTTTTACTATGTGAACGCTACGTGTCTCAGGCCAGAGAACTGCGTTGAATTGGTTTTATTTTATTATGTGAACGCTACGTGTCTCAGGCCAGAGAACTGCGTTGATTTGGTTTTATTTATTAGGTGAACGCTATGTGTTTCAGGCCAGAGAACTGCGTTGATTTGTTTTTACTATGTGAACGCTACGTGTCTCAGGCCAGAGAACTGCGTTGAATTGGTTTTATTTTATTATATGAACGCTACGTGTCTCAGGCCAGAGAACTGCGTTGTTTTGGTTTTATTTTATTAGGTGAACGCTATGTGTTTCAGGCCAGAGAACTGCGTTGATTTGTTTTAATCTAATTGGGGTCATTTTATTGCAATAAGTATTGTTTACACCCCGTTTACACTTTGCTTGTAGGCGGAGGATGACCAATAAGGCCATTGCTTTCGTTATCCTCAGTTTTAGGCAATAAAGTGTTAATGTGAACGCTACGTGTCTCAGGCCAGAGAACTGCGTTGATTTGTTTTTATTATTTGAACGCTACGTGTCTCAGGCCAGAGAACTGCGTTGATTTGTTTTTATTATTTGAACGCTACGTGTCTCAGGCCAGAGAACTGCTGTTCATTGTGAGGTTAACAGACTATTTTCATTTGAAATATTTGTTATACCACTAGTCTAATGACGATGGAAAGTTGCTATATTACAACTAATAAATACCATGGCCAATTGCAAAACTAGTTGTCTATGTCCTTTTTCTTTGTTCCAGGTAGATAGAACAATAATTAGTATAAAGCACATTAACAACAAAAGTATCAGGTATAGCAAAGAATACAGACATAAAACAATGAAATTATATGGATGATGGATGCAAGCAAAAAGAGAATCAGGACGAGAAGGTAAAGAATGAGAGTCAGAAGAAGAATGAGAAGATAGGAGAGGAAGTTTTGGATGTTCAAGGTCGGGAGTCACAGTGAAATAGAATATTAGTGTATTACATTTACAAATTCAATAATAATAACAACTTGATATGTTGGTTAAAGCTGCCACAGTTTTTTAAAGCTGTTTGAGATTCGGATCAATGTTGCTCCTGTAGTTTGGTCATGTTTATGAAATTGTTTTTTGGGGGCGAAAACTGGTTCGAGGAAGATGATAATTTGCAGGTATTGCATGTCGGTTTGTAAGGCGTCATCTTTTGTAAAGAGTTAAAAGTAAGGCTCATGGGAGTTATCGGCTGGATAACTGAAACATGAATGTGCCGAGATTTGAAAGGTATAAATCTTTAATTTCAAAAGTTTGTCTTTCAAAAATAAAAGATCAGTATGTGAGCAATAGTTTTAAAATAATAATTTTAAATAATAGCATTATTTATCACTCTGAGTACACGTTTCTGGAAGAGAAGTATTCTATCAATATACCTGTATGTGGTGTTTGAATTGCCCCAAGCAAGAATTCAATGATGTAAGTACGACAGTATTAGGGTTGAGTAAAGATATGATTATTTTGTAAGGAAATTTAAGTCCAAATTTGTTTATAACACCAATATTTCGCGAAACAAGTCGGCAAAGCATATCGATGTGAGTTTTCACGATAATTTGTTGTCAATGCATATTCCAAGAAATTTTGTAAATTTAACCCAATCGAGGGCTGCTCCATTTATGAATACTACACCCGGACGTGAGTCAATAATATTGCTAAATAACGTGTGATTGGTTTTATGAATATTCAAGGAGAATTTGTTTGCCTAGATCCATTCATGAATTAAAGTATGTTCATAGTTAACGGTATCTAATACAAGATGTGGGTCACGATGAGATAAATATATGTGAGTGTGTTCTGCGAATAAGATTAAAAACAATATGGCAGATAAGCTTTTAAGATCATTCATGGTGTATGAATAATCACCACTCCCTGGGGGTGGCGGTGGCGGCAAAAAGAACAGCTCATGTTAATTGGTGGATGGTATTGTTGGTAGCTCGGAAGCTAAAGAGCAGGATCAACATAATGTTTCCTGTTTTGAGGAAATGAAGCCTTGCTCATTCGATCATCGTTCCTTAGTGCAGACGGTAACGCTCCATCCACATTGTTGCTTTGAAGATCTGGTATAAAACGAGCTTTTATCATTTGAAGGGGACCGCAGTAAATTGTAAGTTTATCTTTCTTTTTTAAACATGTTAACAAGAGTTACGACTAACCGCTCGAATTTAAATCTCAAATCAAAATGTATCCCAACAGAGTAGAATTTCTGGCGTTCCTATTTTCTTCCTCAATACAGGTGTTGAAATCGTCAATCTTCTTTCAATATATGACATCAGAAACGTCCAATTACGTTTGTATTTGTAATTTATTATCATCATTTGTTTGTTTGTATTTCTTTCATATCAACGGAAATAAGTTGTACATCATCACAGGTATATACAGTTATAATACGCATGGTTGCCCATAAAGTAATAATATTCGTTTTCTTACATCTTTTCATGAAATGATTGTTACAATATGGTGTATATACAGTAGGCTTGCGGGTGCACCATGTGAGAGAGAGAGAGAGAGAGAGGGTTGAGGAGTCCTGAAATGGTTTGTTCTAGATAGATAACGTTTTATATCTTCCCAGAACGATATCGATTAATCTCTATGACACTTAAGATTGATCTATACATTTCTGAGAACGTATTAAGCTTTATCTTTATAAAACATATTCTCACCTCTTGAAAAGAAGCAAGAATATTCATTTCAACCTTATACAGTGTAAATATATACATGTACATAATATAACACGATCGCAAATACTATCGAAAAGTTAACCTCCAGGCTCCAGCCTGACACCAAAGATACGACCGGACGACAATATCCGACAACCACCGGTCGGTAGTTAGTCGTCAAAGGTCGCAGACGGAATTTTGTCATTCATTAAAATGTTGTTAGTGGTCTCCTGAGCATTTTGGTCGGCTGGAGGTTTACGATGCTGCATCGAAAACCTTTTGCCGACCAAACGGGTCGCGTGGGTTTTGCTTGGTCCTCCAAGGGTATGCTAATCGTTTTGAGACTGACTGCCAACTGATCGCCAACTGATCCTATAGTTGCCGACTATAATCGGGCGATTTGGTTGAGAATTGGTCGGCAGTTGATCTACGAATGATGTACAGATTAAATTCAAAACGTTTGCCGAACATCAACATCAACATCAACCACCAGGAAGGAATTTAATTTCTCAGTTTGAAAACTCTATTGTTGCTTATTCTGCTGGTTCATAAATTCAGTTTGTTTGATACTTTTTCATTGAAAGAAAAGAGGGAGGAGGGAACTTGATTGTTTATACTGTTACTTAATCTTCTTAGATCGTGTTTTTCTGTGATGGTTTATTAATAACAATAAACTATTTTTCCTGCTATAGCAGCCTGGTAAATACACCAAATGCCGTTCCGGAAGTTAGATAAAGTATCAATTCGTTGATACATTTTTCGTAGGCAACTGTTTCTTATATATGGGATGGAAAAAGTCCCTCCATTTCATAATAAGCCACTTCGAAGATAGCACCTTTACAAATGGCCCCTAATATCCACAGATATTTTACACAGTAGAGACGTCCCACTTTGTGCCTTTTAGAATAATCAATGCCATTGTTTTTATTTGCCCTCTTGATAATGATACTGCTACCTGTATTTTATAGAATGTACCAAAATATTTGATGTTCGGACAATTTTCGTACGACATTCGGCAACCGATCAGCAACTGCCCTATAATATTTGCAACTGATAGCTCACTTTAAAGTGACTCGGTAACATTGTCGAAGGTTGATGAAAAAATTGTGCAATTTTTGTATGAAATGTTACTTATTATATTCCTTTTACTTTACTAACCCTCTAATATGCCGAAAATCCCGAAAAATTCTCAAACCACAAAGATATTTATGTTTTTTTTTTAAGGTGTCATTATGCGACACCCTCTAACTGTGTTTAACAGTAATTTCTCCCAACCATTTTTTGAATTTTCCCAACCGTTTTCCATGAAAATAAGACATAAGACAGGCTTTTAAAATCTGTCAACATTTAAATGTCTGGAATGGTATTTAGAGCCAATTCATTGCTTTGTGAAGATTTAAATTCCCCTAAAATGTAATTTAATTTGTAATAAAGTAGTTGAGAGAATTAAGGAATCGATCAGATCCGTTTTTCCAATTTTCTTTGTTAATAATAGTCCGTTTTCACTCAAACTTTCAGATTATCTTTATTTGTACATTTATTATTGAAGTCACTACCTTAGCACCACTTCCTCTCATCTGAACAATGTTACAAAGTCCCTTTAAAGTTTTGCATATTGGTTGTCGATGGTCGTAGCTTTTGCTGGTTGTCAGAAATCGGTACACCATAAATAAAAAGTACCATCACGATTACAAAATTAAAGAATGTGAAGAAGAAACGTGAAATACACAGACTTATAAAAATGGGTAAATTGCATTAAGTTAGTGAGAGAAGTATTACGTTTTAAGAGCTCTTTTGAAAGAGGCAAAATGTGTTAAATCTTTGATGGTAGTGGAATATAGTCCAATGGCGTATTAAGTACTGCCATTTGTTCATTTGGTTGTTGTTGTTTTTTCACTTTGTTTTATTCATGGAAATACGAAACCTACCCCAGCTGCAAGGCTTTTGTATTTTCCAGGAAATCCGAAAAAACTAAAAAATGAAATGAAAATGGTTATAACAAAAACATAAATGACAAAATCTTCAATTCGAACACCGTAATATTGCTAACCTCGAAATACGCCCATGCAGTTTGTGATATGATTTACAGCAAGTTATCGTAAGGTGTTAACTATTACAAGAAGATTCCCATTACGGTTTTCAATTCCCAGCATATTAAATTCATGTCTCATTAAACATTTACTTGTTTGTGAAATGCACACTCTGACAAGTGCAAAATATTCACAAGAAGGACAAATTATGTAGAGATCAAGTACAATGGACCAATTGGCAAAGGGCAGTTCTCCTACTTTACAAATAAGCCTCACCGCATCAACATCATCGTTAACATTATCATCGTCATTATCATCCTTATCATTATCATCATCACCATCATCATCATCACCACCATCATCATTGTCATCATCTGTCATCATCACGATCGTTTTGAAGTGAAGGCGCTGTTTGTAGAGTTATAGTGTAGTTCATCATTAACTTTTTATTTACCACATCATTTTTGATGACATTTCATACACTCGCAGTTTTAAAGCTCTTTGTAAGTAAGCAAGCACTCTGCCATATACATTGGTGTAGTTACAGGGGGCACGTACCCCCGGCGGAATGCTGAAAAAAGGGGGGGGAGAGAACGAAACCTTTGTTCCCTTATTTCATGTTTCTTTCGTATTTTTTATTTTCACAAGAAAATTGTTTGCTTTTTCCTATGTCTTACACTTATATAGATAAACATTATAATAATAATGCTAAGATTTTTGTTAACAGGATCTTGATTATTACATTATGTTTATACATACAGTGTTACATAAATTTGGTTAATTACGAAAATGGCCTATTAAATCTGAATGCATTTCGAGGATGGTCCATTGGCATTGCGAATAGGAACCCACATTTTAATACAATACAAGTGAAGTTCATATGCATGGTATCGCCCAGTACGCGCACAGTAGTCAATATACCCGTTTTGATTGCTAGGTTAAAAGAGAAGTCCGCCCTGACATTAGGTTGGTTTAAATCGGAGCAGGTAACTGAGAGAAACAGGTCAGTGAAAGTTTGAGCAAATTTCGATTACAAATAAGAAAGTTATGCATTTTTTAAGTTGCGATCAATCAAACACAACTTGGCAGCACTTAGACGCATCCTGCGAGCTCCTCTGTACATACAATTTGCACTTACCTTCATTATCTTTGTTATCATGACGGAATAGATTTTTTGCCATGCAGGGGTTGTATAGCAAAGCTTTACAAATATGTGTCATTTATTAATCATAATTGTGATTAAGTTATGATAAATCATAGATAATTCCCGGTTACGTTTTTTTCTGTGACGCACTGTATAACAAAAACAAAAATCTTTTGAGTACGAATTGTTTCATTTTACAAATAATTCTACATCTTTAAATATAGATGTTGTATAATAAAAATGGCCATTCCATGTTAGACATCCATCAATAATTACTCCGAGAAACCTGGAGTTAATACGCTTTTTCTATAAAGGGAAGTTATCAATCAATAAGTTAATTGTCATAGCAGCAGCTCGGTGAAAAATAAATGAGTATGAGTTATATCAAAAGATAACTTATTGCGCTTAAATGCATGTGGACACTTTCGGAACTCCAAATACAAGGTATTCATAAATCTTTCAATGTTATTGTGTAAGTACAAAATACTTTATGTCGTTTACATACAAACGTTAATGAAGTGGTCCCGTAATGGAGCTATGAGTGACACCATACCTGATCAGTAAAATACCTATAAAGTCACCATCAATTGAAATGTATTGGTGTCTGTTCGACAAGTAGTTTTTAAACCAATCCTATATGTATAAAGTTTTAAATCAATATTGCATTGATGAGCGTAGTAAACGCTTTAGATAAATATAAAATGTTTCTTTTACGTGTCCCTTATTTGTCGTTGCACTGGTTATTTTGTCAAGGCTATCAAAATATCCTAATATTAACTTTTTGATAGTCTCTGCGATCGTGTTTGTATATATTTTATTATACAGTGCGTCCTAGAAAAAACGAAACCGAGAAGTATCGATGTTTTATCATGACTTAATCACAACCATAATTAATGAATGATACATATTTGGAAAGCTTAGAGCCTCTTCTTTCATGTGATGCTACTCAGATAATGCATATTTCACGCATGAGTGATTAAAAGCAATTTGAAGGAAGGAAACCAAAAAGTAATTTGGCGGGCGGTATCTGAATTTCAAAGAAAAATTCACATTTCTAGAAAGTTCATTTTCTGCTCTTTTATGTGATACCTCAATCAAGAAAAATGAGCCGGGAATAACAAAGTTCTGTTTTTAAAAGTAGCCCTTACATTTTCATAATTTTAACAAACGAATTCGTTTTCACTGGGTGCCTGCCGTAGCAAATAGCAGATTTGACAAAGGACTTAACTCCGTTTCGTTGACAATCAGCCATGCATGAAGACTCTCGTCTACGGCTGATTGTCAACGAAACGGAGTTAAGTCTTTTGTTAATTTCGTTTATTGATACGGCAGGCAGCCGGTGAAAACGAATTCGTTTAATACAATTATGGAAATGCAAGCACTACTTTAAACAAACAGAACTTTGTCATTCCTCGCTCATTTTTCCTGATTGAGGTGTCATATGAAAGGACAGAAACTCAACTTTTTAGAAATGTGAATTTTTCTTCGAAATTCAGATACCGCCCGCCAAATGTCTTTTTGGTTTCCTTCCTTCAAATTGCTTTTAATCACTCATGCGTGAAATATGCATTATCTGAGTAGTATCACATAAAAGAGGAGACTCGAAGCTTTCCAAATATGTATCATTCATTAATTATAGTTGTGATTAAGTTATGATAGAACATCGATACTTCTCGGTTTCGTTTTTTCTGGGACGCACTGTATAAAAGATTCGCAGAGATTGATCAATTTCGTTGTGAGAAGACATAAATGTTAGCTATACAGAATGAATATAGTGTGACAATCCGTTTCATAAAAAGAGGTAAGGGAAATATTGATATTCCAACTTTGTGGGCAACATTGTATATAAAAGGTTCTGCAATTCAGGTTTGGGTGTCAATATCTAGCTTGCTACTATTATCATACTTGAATGTAGTATCATTGAAATGCCGTACTTATTTTCCTTCACAATGGCGCCCAATATGTAATGATTATGTTATGATTATGTAATCATGGAATGTGCAGTACACGTGAATATGGGGCGAAGTCAAAACTGAAATGTTGCAATATGCACCAAAGGTTTTGGGGCGTTTAAATTTGCCGTCAGTGTTTTAAAAGATGTACTTTTAGCGGAAAAGACGGACGGATGTGAATTATTTACATATGTTTGCACTTGAAGAGGTTTATCATGTCCCTATGGTAGGCTTCATGTTAGACGAGTGTAATGTCTAGTATAATGAGAGTAAGTTTATTTCATCGTGGGATAAATGAGATAACACTTTGCGATTTATCAAACACACATATTAGAGAAAATGTAAAATTGTATAAAAACACATATTTTGAAAATAGGCATGTATTCACATAGAGCTTGCGAGTCCCCTTCCATTTGCTCCGTACTAAGCAATATTATTCATTTTTAAAGCATAAATGCATCCTAAATATAATAACTGCAAATATGTTTCTATGCAACCCCTGCATGGCAACAAATCTATTCCGTCATGATCATGGGTGTCGATCCCGGGGGGATGGGGGGATATATTCCCCCCAATATTTCAGGTGGGGGGGGGGGTGCCCTGTACAATAATCCCCCCAATAATTCACCATAAAAAAAAAAAAAAATGAAGAGAAAAATTAATGATGAGAGTCCGATGAGAGTAGTTAATGGTTATTACTCGCAAGATGACCATCAATATACACATTTTGCTATCTCATTTTCATAATTACATATATACGAAGTAAATGAGACAACCGTATATGAGACAAGAATAAATTGAATTCTCGCGCATGCGGCTTCATGAGGAATTGATGAATTTATTCAATTTGTTCAATCAACAGCATCATAGAAATGCAGTGCGCCAAATGCAAAGCCGCAGCGTTAAAAAGCAACAAGCTAAATGTTAAACGCGAAGCACAAAAGTAGCAATCTGCAATGCACATCAGACAAGCCTGGACAGTGTAAACATAGATGAACTCTGTGACGAATTCGTGATGAGATCAGAGACAAGGAGAACGATTTTCGGACATCAGTATGACTTATAAGATAGTTCACTAGTTGCTATGTTGTTTCCGTTCACCTTTCTTTAAAATTCACGTCATTGTATCTTTGTTTATTTTTTTCACTCATTTTATTTCCTGATATTTCCTAAAATATTTTTCTTTTTTGGAGAAAGATTATTATGTCACAACTTATTTTTTTTTCATTTAAAAGCTGATGTAAGCCTATGTCACTGGCGTACTGGTGGAGGGGCGGCTTGGGGGCGCTAGCCCCCCCCCATAAAATCCAACCATGACTTATTTTCAATTTCATACAGGTGATTTATAAATGTTCTTGATATCACATGATTTTCAACAAATTCGCGTTTCTCCATTTCTGTTGCAAACTGACACATTCCCAAATAGCCAGGAAGAGCATATATTTTGTATAGTCACTAATGGGCCTAATTAGTAGCCATTTCTAATAATTTAATGAAACGTGAAAGCTTCCGCGCTACGCGCGGGATGGGCGAAAATGATTTCAGATGTGGATTAAGAGTAATATTTTATTGAAACGTCAAAGCTCCGCGCGGGAGGGCGGGGGGAATTGCACTCAGACATGGACACGATACAATGAATCGTCTTCTTTCTCTAATAATTTAATGAAACGTGAAAGCTTCCGCGCTTCGCGCGATGTGCGAAAATGAATTGAGACAAGGATTAAGCGTAATAATTTATTGAAACGTCAAAGCTTCCAAGTTCGCGCGGGAGGGGGGGGGGGGGAACTGAATTCAGACAAGGACTAAGAGTCGAGAATGGTACATCGATTCGTCTTCTTTCTTTAATAATCTAATGAAACGTCAGAGCTTCCGCGCTATGCGCGGAGGAAGGGGAACTTGATTCAAACAAGGATTAAGAGTCGAGAATGGTACATCGAATCGTCTTCTTTCTTGAATAATCTAATGAAACGTCAGAGCTTCCGCGCTACGCGCGGAGGAAGGGGAACTTCATTTAAACAAGGATTAAGAGTCGATAACGGTCCAACGAATCGTTTTCTTTCTCTAATAATTTAATGAAATGTCAAAGCTTCGCGGGGGAGGGGGAAACTCCTCCCTCCCTGCACCCAACCCCTTGGCTACTCGCTTAGGGAGGGAGTGCAACCTGCCACACGCTTCTACCCCTTGGTTGCTTTGATCCATTGCCGAAAATATTTTGGCACCTATCATCCCCCCCCCCCCCCCCAACCACGGATACAAATCGACACCCTTGGTCATGATAACAAAGAGAATGCAAGTAAGTGCAGATTTTATATACAGAGGAGCTCGCATGATGCGTCTAAGTGCTCACTGCCAAGTTGTGTTTGATTGATCGCAACTTTAAAAAAATCATATCTTTCTTATATGTAATCGAAATTTGCTCAAACTTCCACTGACCTGTTTCTCTCATTTACCTGCTCCTATTAAAACCAACCTAATGTCAGGGCGGACTTCCCTTTTAACATAGTAACATAGTATTGCTTGCATTCCCATAATTTGATTAAACGAATTCGTTTTAACAGAGTTGACGATCAGCAAAGAGGCGAAAGACTTCATGCATTAATGAAACGGCAGGCAGCCAGTGTGAACGAATTCGTTTAATCAAATTATGGAAATGCAAGCATTACTTTACACAAAGAGAACTGTGTTATTCCTAGCTCATTTTTCCTGATTGAGGTGTCATATGAAGGACAGAAATGTGATTTTCTCTTTGAAATTTAGATACCGTCCGTCAAATTACTGTTTGGTACCCTCTCTTCAAAGCGTTTTAAATCACCCATGCTTGAAATATGCATCATATGAGTTGCATTAAATGAAACAGGAGGATCTAAGCTTTACAAAATATGTGTCACTTATTAATTATAATCGTCAGTAAGTTATGATAAAACATCGATAATTCTCGGTTTCTTTTGTTCTGGGACGCACTGTATAATACAACGGTACTTATAATGCTTACTGTAATGATTTGTTTCTGATTATATTTATATATATAATAGGTTTGTCGCCCACATATATTCCTTTCCTGAGGCAATCATCATGTTCATGTCGAAGCTTTAGCTTAAGATGGCGGCCTCCTGAAATTTTCAATTTTAAAACGAATTTTGAACTATCAGTTGTTTTGAAAGTATAATTATTTAATCGACTCATGTTATGATATGGTTATATATGTACTTTGACTATTTCGGTAATATATAATAGTACCTAGTTTGTATATTACTTTTTATTATGTTGAAAAAAGCAGAAATAAAATCCAACACACAAACGAATATAAAACCTGCCCCTAGCCGCAAGGCTGTTTTAGTTTTCTCAGCAAGTCATTACAAACTTAAATCTGTATTGCAAACAGTGATAACAAAAACGACAAGAAATATATTGAACAAATGTTATATGGCAATGAACGTTGTGGGTGTGTGTTGAATATGTAATAATTAGGGTTACCATATCATAATCAAATGCTATTATATCATTATATCAATGTAATAATTTACCAAAGCTCCAGTGCTTCAAATTCATTTACTTATTTATGTTCCTGTATAATCATGTTATATAGTTCCACATATTCAAGTGAAATATAATATATGTTGAATGGAATGGAATGAAGATCACGGAAAAATAATAACAGACAAAGGCGGTAATATCAAGGTAACTTTGAATAAAAACACATTATTAGTGGAATTTGACGAAAACAGTTTATATGTACACGTTTGTATAAATTGTTGATAATTTCAATTCAGTCATAGAATAATTAAGAGAGATAAAGTTCCAACACCACAAGCTAATTGACAAAAGAAATTACTCTTCTTATATAAAAGAAATCTAACTATAACTTGCATTCTCTAATATACGCTTTAAAAAATTAACTAGGACTGAGTTGATTTCACATGGTACACAATCCTACTAACTGATTCGTGGTGTCTGAATATGACAAAAATAGCAACATTCCTTGAGGGATTTACCCCCAAAAAAACTCTTCTTGCATCATAGCGATGAAAGAGCTGTCTAATAGCAACATCCAATGAGGGATTCTGTTTTTACTCTTCTTGTATCATAGCGATGAACTGAATTGTTCAATGTAAGCATAGAGGTGTTTGTTTGATAAAGAGTCATTTTCTAAAATTAATATGCACGTGTCCATGTTTTTACCACAAGTAGTTATGGTCGTGAACTATGTCCATATTCGGGAACCTTGCAAATGTGTTGTATTTCAGCGCTTCTATTCATAATTCGTCAAAAGGGCCCTAGAAAGGACGGTAGATCATTCCGATACGCTGACCAAAATGAATCGAAATTTCTTTCTAATATTAGCGGCTTGTGCTAATCATAGATGATAAGTGTGGCAAAAATGGAATTGACTTTTGATTCATGGATAGAATATCGCCGTCTAACAGCTATGTATTGTCAATAGCGGTAACAGCCTTATTGTGTGCAGCCGACAATGATGTGGCAATATGATGAGATATGGAAAGCTGAAGACTGAATAGTGGTCACCGATTTTATTCGTATATTGTGTTTCGCTTTTTTGGGAATTTTTTTTTTTTCACGGCTCATTGATCGATGACTATACCTCAAATCTCTCCATTGTTATGTGTAGCTCAATTTCTCTCATTCCCTGTTTATATTGGTTATCTCTCTGTATTATTTGAATATACTTGAATGTGTTTGTAAAAACATGGAACGTGAGGTCTGCTGTGTGGCTTTTAATGTAGAGCACTTCTGGAATTCTTCGTGTCAACATCGTTTATTTTGAGTACTTTTGTCCAGCAACATATACATTTTTAGGTTTTTCATTTGATTGATTTGGTGCTCTCTTTATTTTTATTTCTTGTCTGATTGATTGTGGGGAAGATTCAGAATTTATTGAGTATTTTACATTATAATAATAATAATTTTGTTACCCAGGGAAGCCTGTTTTTCCAGAAGGCCCTGCAATTATCATTACCCCGGGAATTGCCAGATACCCATTTACACTTTGGTGGAGAGTGGCAAATATTGATTAACGACAAAATACGTTATTGCCGGCTGGAATTCGAACCCTAAACCCTTGGATTAGAAGTCAAGTGAATGCACCACTACCCCACAGTCATATAATCTTCTTTTCTAGTTCCCTATTTACCCATCTCCACCCACTTTCTCTCGTTTGCCCATTTTCTATCATATTTCACCATTCGCTTGAGGGTACGTGTCCTCGTACCCCCTGTGACTACCCAACTGTCTATGGTAGCTTTAGAACTGCGAGTGTATGAAATGTCAGTTCTTACGTTCATTCAAAATTGGGTCCAATCGGTCCATTGTACTCAATCTCTACATTATTGATGTTCATTTATGTGGTATTTTGCTCTTGTCTTACTATCCATCATCTGATTACGCTTTTCACAATCAAGTACATTTTTAACGAGCCTCGCATGAAGTATGCTGGGAATTGTAAATGGTAATCACAAGCTGACTGCAATAGCACACACATTGCATTATATTACTACAAAGCATGTCATATATATTGTATGGACGTAATTGGAAGTAAGCCATTATTAGGGTATTTGAATAAAAGATTATCATCTATTCACGGCATAGAAGTACTTGTATATCCTTCTTCTCTAACTCCTAACCAAAAAGTAATATGTTGACAGTGTCTCTGCTCTTGATTATACACGATTGTATCTGCCTAATATTGTTATTATTATTCCAAATTGATTATTGAAGCCAGTTTTAAGTTACTAATTAGACCAAGGACAAATGCAATATAAATGTATATAAGTGAAGAAGAAATAATGAAACAGCAGTAGGAGATATATTTAGTAGTTTAGTGGTTTAGTGGTGGTTATTTTACCTGACTGCTAAGAAAGCATGAATGCTTGTTAGTAAGCAACCAGAGGACCAACGGCTTTAGGTCCTCTCCGAGGGTCCTGGTTATGAGGATTAAATCCTTACCAAAGGGCACTAGCGCATCGACTTGGTTTCGAGCCCGGGTCGCCGGATTACGACACCATTGCTCTACCAACTGAGCTATCGCGCCTCTATATTATAACAAGAAAAATTACATCTCTCTCTCTCTCTCTCTCTCTCTCTCTCTCTCTCTCTCTCTCACTGATTTAACCCTATAGACTCCATTTATCCACGGTCTCTCCGCTCTCATCCAGCAGACTCTTTTTAAAGTCCGGCATCATAAGATCTTAGTCATGATTCTCATCGTAACTGTAGTATTCTTCACATCAGGTTAGTAGCACTTTAAAAGCTGTAATATTCCATTTGTTTTTCCTCAGATCGTAGGTTGTAGCCTTGGTGTATGATTAAATCGTATGAGTGCATTTGTATGAAAGCAGAAAAAACAAGAGAAAGAGAATGTCGAAAGTTGAAATAAACCAGACCAATAATAAGAAAGTAATCAATATTTGAAATGTGAAATCACTAAATTTGTGCGAATATCAAGTTGGCAATTTAGTCATTATATTGAGAAAATTTCCCCCCCGTTTGTATTTTTTCTTCTAAGTTTTTCTCGTATTTGTCTTCTCCCTGTGGGCACTACTCAAAATGTACTATTGATAATATATCGCCATCGACCCTCTACAAAGGAAAGACCCTCCTGAGTAAAATATTTTGGAAAATCAATACTTCTGACATTATGAATATGTCAGATCATGTTCCGATTGTATCCAAATCTATTAATTTCCACTTTCAATACGTATCTTCATATCAGTATAATAAGGAAGTTCATGGAAGATAAAGATTCTTCTTAGGCAGTTGTAAGATCTCTTTTTTTGTCTCGTCTAGATTCTTGTAATTCCCTTCTCCATGGTAAATCGCTTAAAGATCTTAATTCCCCTCAACTCCTCCAAAATAAAACAGCACGGCCCATTAACTCCCCCCTCATCAAGGATCTTCACTAGCTTCGCGTTGATAACCGTATCAAACATAAGAGTAGACCTTAACTCTAACTTACAAGTGTCTCAATAATCGGGCCCATATAGCATGCCTATATAGGTGATCTACTCCAGTCGCACGATCAGCCAGTAGTAAAACACTTACCGTCCCTCGATCCAGTAAACAGATAGGTGATAGTGCTTTTTTCCGTTATTGCCCCCAAAACCTAGAATTTTTTACCTGCTGTATTTATAAAGAATTGCCATACTCTTACAGTTTTCAAGAAGTGTCTGAAAACACATCTTTTTTAAAAATTGTTGCAATATTCTTCTCTGTAATTTATGTAAGCATATTATGCTTATGTTCTCTCTTTTTATTTATTTATAATCCTTGTTTATGCGCTTTGTATCTAATGAAAAGGCGCTTGATAAATGAATATGATATATTATATATTATGTTAGCAAATTTGATAATGGCTACAAATTTCATATTGCGCACGTATCCATCCCAGGGGATGCTCAAGGCGCATACAAAGTAGTTTGATCAGGAAGAGTCTGTGCCTTTGAAAGTTTGTTTTAAACAAAAATATGGCGCCATAATATAATTCGGATCATCATTAAATTTATGATCTCAAAGTCTTCTATCTTTTGAACATGAGTTTGTTGGTTGGTTTTTGTTTAGTTGATGAGATCGAAACGTCCCTGCTGAGTTTTAATTAACATAATAGCTGCAATGATCTCATGTAAATTTATGTTATCGAGTGTCTCATTTCATCCATTTATCATTTTCAGTGAGTGGCTTCACCTCAGCAAAGACCCCGACCTCCTGCCAACGCAGTTCCTTTGGGGATATGGAACTGAATTACTCCCTGCCAATCCACCCTCCCTGTGGTGATTTCCAGCTGAGCAACGGTTCCATGATAATCAAGATCCCTAAATTGATCCCCAGACCACTGATGAAGAGCTGCCGGAGGGACAACATACCGGCTGGATTCCGAATATGCCGAAGGCCAGGTAAGAGGCGCGATGGCTCATTGGTAGAGCCGTGGTCTCGGAAGCGGCAGGTCCCGAGTCCCAATCCAAGTCGAAGGATGTCACTTTAATGGCAAACATTTCATGCCATTGACATCGCGCATTTCTGACCATACATCCACTTTCTCTCTTTCTATCTTTCTCTATCTCTCTCTCTCTCTCTCTCCCTCCCCCTCTCTCTCTGGATTATTTTTCAAAAGAGGAAGGTCCCTGTACTTTTTGTTCACGATCGGCCTTGAAATTGTATTCATTTCTTCATGCATGATCTGCAAAATACCAGGAATATCATTAGCGAATTAGATTAAAACAACCGAGGTGTCAAATCGTTATATTTCACTTCATATGTTTCCATCAATCGCAAAATTGGTTTCTGTTGACAGGCGCCAGACTCCAATATATTGCTTGTATATCCTATAAATTGCATTTTATTCGCCCACGTCATTTTTATACCCTTTTCATTAGTAAAATACAATAAACCTCTACCTATCACTTTTATGTGCTTGTTGTATAGGATTTGCCGGCACGATCAATCCAAATGCAATCTTTTAAATATCTATTTTTGGTCGATGATGAGTTGATAAGCAACAAATGAAATTTGCCTTGAGTCTAGATGAAGAAAAAAAATAGGGTTGTACAAGAACGCAGTTTACAGGTACGAATCATCATCATCATCATCATCACCATCATCAATCATCATCACCATTATCATATTCGTCCCATTATCATAAACATCATCTTTACCACCATTATCATCATATCACTACCACCACCATCACCACCATCACCAGCATCATCATTATTATCATCATCATCATCTCCATCATCAACCATGCATGAAGTCTTTCGTCTACGGCTGATTGTCAACGAAACGGAGATAAGTCTATTGTTAATTCCGTTTGTTGCTACGGAAAGGAGCCAGTGAAAGCGAATTCGTTTAATAAAATTATGGAAATGGATTTTCTCTTTGAAATTCAGATACCGTCCTCCAAATTACATTTTTTTGCTTTCCTCTCTTCAAATTCATTTTAATCACTCATGCGAGAAATATGCATCATTATGAGTGGCATCAAATGAAAGAGGGGATCTCAGCTTTCCAAATATGTGTCATTTATTAATTATAAATGTGATTAAGTTATGATAAAACATCGATAATTCTCAGTTTCGTTTTTTCTGGGTCGCACTGTATAAAATTACACTTTCCACAACTCTACGTACACTACAACAGCCAAACCCGATCAGGTAGTAATCACACAAGATGGTAACACAAGGACAGTGATGTCATTTCTGACATAAGGATCATTGTGATATCCCAGCCGCACAGTTCTTCAACGCATATTCCTGCGATAACCCCCCCCCCCCCGGCAGTTTGATACAATAGCCGAGTTCCTATCTTCAACCTGGACCTAACAATTATATTTAATCCAAAACCTAAACCTAACCTTAACCCAATCGTAACCCTTAACCTAGCCCTATACTTTAGACGTAATCAAGCCCAGAGCAATAGTACCGGGGACAAATGTTTGTTCACCGGACCCAACACAATACTTAACCCTAACACTAACCCTTACCCTGTACCTTATTCAGTGTACATCCATTACTACATTACTATAAAAGGACCGTTCTTCATGGCCTAAATTCAAGCCATACATCCCCTTTCTTTCTTTCTCTCTTGCTCTAGTTCTCTTTACCTCTCGACCTCGAGTATTTTGCAAAAATGAAGGGTCCTTATACTTGTTCACGCTCGGCCTGATTTTATTTTATTCTATTTCAGTTAATTTGATTGACTGCTCAGAGCTGACAGTTTTATGTTGTACATTTAATTTATTCCACTTGTTGCCGTAATTCGCTACCACGTTTTTTTAATGAGGCCAATTATCCAATTTAAGCTTTTCAACAGCGACATTTTCATCATACAGTGCGTCCCAGAAAAAACGAAACCGAGAAGTATCGATGTTTTATCATAACTTAATCACAACCATAATTAATGAATGGTACATATTTGGAAAGCTTAGAGTCTCCTCTTTCAGTTGATTCTACTCAAATGATGCATATTTCACGCATGAGTGATTAAAAGCAATTTGAAGGAAGGAAACCGAAAAGACATTTTGCGGGCGGTATCTGAATTTCGAAGAAAAATTCACATTTCTAGAAAGTTGAGTTTCTGCCCTTTCATATGACACCTCAATCAGGAAAAATGAGCGAGGAATAACAAAGTTTTGTTTGTTTAAAGTAGCCCTTACATTTTCATAATTTTAACAAACGAATTGCCTGCCGTAGCAAAAAGCAGATTTGACAAAAGACTTAACTCCGTTTGGTTCTTCTTCTTATCGAGTCACTACACAAGTCCCGTCCAGTGGTCCACACAGGCTTTGGCACGGCAATTAACGGCTTCCAGGTCATCTTGGGTGCATGGCTCTGGTAGGAGTGGGCAGACTAGCAGGTGTTCCATTGTCTGTTCCTGGCCGCATTCACATGCCGTTTGTTTGTCTCCTAGACCCCACCTCTGCATTAGGACTCTGCATCGACCGTAGCCAGTTCTTAGGCGGTTGAGGCTAAGCCAGGTAGGCCAAGTCTCACTGGAGCCGGTTGCGAGGGATTCCTTCGGGCTGAGGGAGAGTTTATGTGGAGTTGTCTGAAGGTGGTTAGACCACAAAGTCATCCTTTGGTTGTGAGGGCTAGTATTAAGAGGCTCTACCGAGTGCAGAAAGCTGTGTCTGGATTTGAGCCGCTTGCCCACTGGCTGTTGTTCGAAGAGTGGGTGGAGTGGATTGTTTTCTTGTTTGTCCTTTTCTTTCTGGGACAAGACCAACCTTCTGACGTGTGGAGGGGCAATACCGCAGAGCAGGTAGATGTCTTCTACTTTAGTTGGCCTTAGGCATCCAGTAATCGCTCTACAAGCTGAATTTAGAGCTCCGTTTGGTTGACAATCAGCCATGCATGAAGACTCTCGTCTACGGCTGATTGTCAACGAAACGGAGTTAAGTCTTTTGTCAAATCTTCTTTTTGCTACGGCAGGCACCCAGTGAAAAAGAATTCGTTTGTTTAAATTATGAAAATGTAAGGGCTACTTTAAACAAACAGAACTTTGTTATTCCTCGCTCATTTTTCCTGATTGAGGTGTCATACGAAAGGGCAGAAACTCAACTTTCTAGAAATGTGAATTTTACTTCGAAATTCAGATACCGCCCGCCAAATGTCTTTTTGGTTTCCTTCCTTCAAATTGCTTTAAATCACTTATGCGTGAAATATGCATCATCTGAGTAGCATCACATGAAAGAGGAGACTCTAAGCTTTCCAAATATGTATCATTCATTAATTATGGTTGTGATTAAGTTATGATAGAACATCGATACTTCTCGGTTTCGTTTTTTCTGGGACGCACTGTATATTTCTTCATGCATGATATGCGAAATAACAGGAATATCATGAGCGAAGTAAACTTATACGATCGAGAAGTTAATTTGCTCTTTTTCACTTCATAGACTTCCACCAATCGCAGAAGTGGTTTCTGTTGAAAGGCGCGAGTAATTGCTCCTATCTCATAAATTGAATGTTTTTCGCCCTTGTCATTTTTGAAACCCTTTTCATGGCATGCGACTAAAAGCATATAACAAGGCCGTCGTCTAGATTGTATCGATACTTGTAGCGATTCTGATATAAGGTATAGACTCTTAAAATGGTTCGGCAAATTCTAAAAAAGCTACTCTAAAAAAAAAAATACACCGAACTATGTTAAATATTCATCTACAGTCGATGTGATTTAATAATTTCTTTACACGAATCTTGCAACGTGCAAATTGCACAAGGAAATTGGTAATTTGACATTCGTATTGGGTTGGTAGCTCGTAAATGTCAAGATCTTCCATCCATTTGCATCACATTTCGTTTGATTTCGTCTCACCAGATGTGCCTCAGTTGAATATGTTGATAAAGTTCGTCTTTGTACAAGCAATTTAATAATATAATAATAATAATACATAAGTACCGTGTTAACTATCGAATCTTCAAACATTCTTTATGTTTAGAAATATACTTAATCGATCTCATTAAAAGAGATCGGACAATATTAAGTCGTTTTCGCTGTGGCAATCATTACCTGCCGATTGTAGCTGGTAGATATTCAAATACTCCAAGGGAAATGAGGCTATGTACGCTGTGCAATTTGCAATCGCTTGGGGATGAATTTCATTACTTGTTTGTATGCCCTACCTTTCGTTTCAGACAGAAAATTGTTCATCGATAAATATTTTATTGAAAGACCAAATACATTGAAAATGGATCAGCTTTTTAACTCCATTAATGTACAAACACGTTTAAACTTAGTAAAATTCTGTCGAAAAATAATGCTTCGTTTTCATTAATTTAAGTATGTGCAAAAAACATGTTATGAATTCAATATTAACTTTATTTTTCTCTTTTTTGTCTTATATCAATTTATTAAATTGATATCAAGAATATTTTCAGTAATTCATTAATTCAGATATCAATTTACTGGTGCCAGTAAATTTCTTTTTCAATCGCTTCCATTAATTTCGTCATTAATTATCGTTTTGTTTTTATTATTATTATTATTATCATCATCAATATTGTTATTATCATTATCATCATAATTTTTCTCACTATTGTCGAAAGTGTTATTTTGTATGGATTAACATTAATTCTATTTGTATCGTATATTTCACAGTGTTAAATTGACAAATTCAAATTGTTTGTAAACTTCTCCAATACCCCAATGTGGGTGACATGAGAATAAATTGTCATTGTCATTGTCATTGTCACTGAACCCCCAGCTGAAGCTGATGTAGGTCAAATTCCCCGCATTGTGACGTCATTGTTATCCGTCTCGAGGGTTGAAGCCGCCTTTTTTTTCTGCTGTGTAAACACGATCACAATCATTAGCGCGCTTTAGAGGCTTCAACCCCCTCGCGGCTTCAACCCGGCTTCAATCCTCGAGGCGGATCACTGTGTAAACACGGTAAAGATTTATAAGGCGCCAAATCCACTTGACAGTCAAATGCTAAAGGCGCAGCTTGTGCAAAAGATGAAATACGTCCATGATTCCATTCAAATCCTTTGGAAAGTTTCGATTCTTATTGTTTCCAACTGTTTTTGTAACCAAGCTTCATCGTATGATATAGTCTAAACATAATCTTTTCAAATTTTATTATAATTAATAAGATCGCAAAGACTTTCAAGAAATCAAGTGAAGGGAGATTTCAATACCCTATTGTATTCATGGAAATCATGAGTCACGTGATGTTCTCTTTCAAAATTTATCGTGTAATAATCTGAATGCTTTCTCTTTCAAAATTCATCATGTAATAATCTGAATACTTCTCTTTCAAAATTCATCGTGTAATAATCTGAATGCTTTCTCTTTCAAAATTCATCATGTAATAATCTGAATACATTCTCCTTCAAGATTTATCATGTAATAATCTGAATACATTCTCCTTCAAGATTTATCATGTAATAATCTGAATACATTCTCCTTCAAGATTTATCATGTAATAATCTGAATACATTCTCCTCTAAGTTTTATTATGTAATAATCTAGATATATTATCCTTCAAATTTTAACATATGATACCCGAATACATTATCTCCCAAATTTCTCTCATAAAATCCAACTGCAACCCTAACCCTAGCCCTTTACTTTGACGAAATCAAGCCCAGAGCAATAGTCCCGGAGGCGAATGTCGGTTCACCGGAACCAACACAATACTTAACCTTAACACTAACCCTAACCCTGTACCTTATTAAGTTACATCTTTTACTACAGATCAATAATAATACAAGAAATAACCATTAGTCATTGGTTTCAAAGAGTTTTCATTTCAGGATGAGGCATAAAATTATAGTTTCAATGTCATTTTTCCGAAAGTTTCTCGATTCCTTAATGAAAAAAGATAAATTATAAATACATGTAATTCAAAATAGAACCCGGTAACATTTTCATAATTACGAACCTTCGTAACAATATACCCTAATACATTTCTGAATTATGAATCCTATTTCATTTTTGGTTTGGGAAATTTGTGTTTTGGGATCATGAACGTTTTGAAAAAACGAGTAATTCCAGAATAAAAGAAAATTTTCGTGAGGGAAGCATTGTACAGATCGCCCTATACACAATTTTTTTCTAACATTTAAGGATATCAAGTTAATTGCTTAAATATCGGTCTCCTAGATATTATGTTACTCCTCTTAAATTCTGTTTATTTATAGATTGTCTTTCTGGACCGTGTGTGAATGGATGGTGTGAGGAGACGATGGATGCGTATCTCTGTCACTGTGCAGAGGGATTCTCTGGAAAAGACTGTTCAATAGGTACATCTGAAGAAGTTGGTCCGTGATTTTATTCTCCCTCCCTTTTCTTCTCATTCTATAAGTTTGCATCGGATCTAATACCCTTTTTTTGGGGAGTTTTCGGCCTGCACCGACATGAATATTTCACATTTGCCGTTTTAGTAGAAACCTATTGGTTTTATTTATAGATATTCGTGCGGTATGGGGTGCTCTCAAAGTAATTAAATATAATACGTATCATTAAACAGATATTGTCCATTCACTGATCCGGGCAAGTTTCTTATTATACCTCATTAACCCGGCAAGACCGATACCAAACCGACAACAGACCGAACAAAAGATGACATTGCCCCGAATGACCATAAATCGGTCGGTCGGTATGGTCTCTGGAGTCAGCTTGGAGGTATGATGGGTATATATTAACCCATATAGTTGTCAGAAAGAAACCTTGATAAGACTAAATTCATCGACGAGTGCATTAGGTATTGTGGTCTGAATGGATAAGTCATCGGACTATACAGTATAATGAATCACAAAGTATGACGTCTGCCACATTACCAATGTATTTGGCAAGACAATAATCAATCTAAATTTGCCTTACTGGACACAGGTGAGGTAAAAGTATGTACCTGGCAGGGATTGATTTTTTTAAATTTCAGAGCGTCATAATAGCAGTCGTATTCATTAGGTCTGGGGTAATAATGACGGAGCGACCGGAGTCCGAGTGTCAAAGGTAGACAAGAACCCTTTACAGTGAAACCTGTATATAAAGACAAGAAACATGTTTTGTTATGTGCAGGTTCCTCTTCAACAAGTTTCAATGAATGCGAATCAATGCTTAAACGGTTAAGCGAAACAAAAGGTTGTGTTTATATAGACATGTAGTCTTTGTGGTTTCTGAAGCAGGCTATTCTCTATGCCTTTTTAACATTCATACAGCTGATCAAATGACTACGGGCTCGGCATTTCATGCGTCAAACGTGACAGACAATCGATCTGATACGACGAGCACCAGCTCCATTTCCACGACACAAGAAATGACACAGCAACCATCATCGATATGGTCTTCATTGACGTCTTCAATTACTTATTGGATGTCGACTGCAACGACCACGA
Organism: Strongylocentrotus droebachiensis; assembly: GCA_035222895.1. Lineage (NCBI taxonomy): Eukaryota > Metazoa > Echinodermata > Echinoidea > Camarodonta > Strongylocentrotidae > Strongylocentrotus > Strongylocentrotus droebachiensis. Next base: position 15,154 of record JAVYIG010012766.1, on the reverse strand, counting down.
CGGCGATGGAAATGGCCACGATGTCGGCTGCAACTGCCATGACGACGGAAACGGCCACGATGACGACGGAAGCGGCCACGATGACGACTGAGACGACCACGATGACGACTGCAACTGCCATGATGACGACGGAAACGGCAAAGATGACGACGGAAACGGCCACGATGACGACTGAGACGACTTCGGAATTCCCACCTATTACAACGGGAATCTCAGGTATGGGTCCCTCCAACTTGATGACTTTTGCTAATCGTTTGATAACGATGATTATCACACGTTATTTCATTTTGTCAAAGCCTTTTCCGAAAGTGTCACCCCGTCGATCCTATAGTTACATTGGCCATTTACCGTCGATATCGGGTTTAACCCCAAGAGCCTTCAAATATTTCACGTCATCTTGGCTATGCACCCAATGTTGCGAAAGTAGCAGATCGCCGGTACATTACACACACAACAAAACATTCTGTCGGGAAGGGGTGGTCAAACGCCGAAAAAAAAAATCGGGGACCGAGGAGGGACTTCCTCCTTAAATCCCACCGACCAAATTTTATCATAAAGAAAAGTATGGCTTTATACATGTATATAGCAAAAACTATGTTGTGGGTTATCTTCCGAGTCATTAGTGCTTGGTTGTATGATAAAACACACGCTCCGGCGACGATTGCTCTACCTTATACTCACCAATTTATTTCAGTCAACCCAATGTAAAAGCTTGTTCGGTCTGTTGTCGGTCCCGAGTCGGTCTCGTTGGGAAGAGGTATAAGGCTGCGTTTCAATTGACCAAATTTTTGGCTAGAATCGGGTTTCTCAAACGCCTTTCAGGCAAATTTAGAAGGTGATAAACGCAAAGCCTTTTTTAAAGGTCTTTAGATATGGGCATATCTAAAGACGCAAAAAGGTGTGTTTTGAATGTGACATACAGTTTTGAACCCCACATACAAATCGGACCACCCAGGTTACTTTCCGGTTCGGAGGCTAGCGCGCCATGTGTTGTGTACAAGCATGTGTGTGTAGTTGACCTCCGAGAAACTGTCTGCTTCCCGGGTCAAAACAGCTGCGCAGACACAAGGCCTTTATTTTGAATCGTGAAGAGACGATAAACGCGACATCCTGCAAATCACTTTCGTATAGTGGGGTTCGAAAGTGGGGTATGATAGTGGGGTACGATATGTACATATCTAGTGGCAAGACCCAATAAACGCGCTCTATGTCACACCGCCAACCCGACTCCACACCGATTCTATACCGACCAATTCTTGTAAAACGTAAACCATTTCTTCGATCTGTTGTCGGATCGGTGTCGGTCTCTTTAACAAAAAAAGGGCAATTTAAATATCTTGGTCCATTCCAATTCCCTGGCCTATCACAGCTTCCAAATAAATATATGCGAACAATACAATGACAAACGGTATTACGTAGTGCGGTGATTTCTATTGAGGTTGCCCCTGAGTTGATTTCCCAAAGTCGCTGCAAAGTGTTACAAGTTTATTCGTGTTATACCATATAACTTACTTTTTTTAATACTTAAATGACATTTCTGTCTTTCTTCTCTTTGCTCTCCGTCCCAGATGATTTCAACAACACAATAATCTGTGAAAATGACCGTGTGAATATTGCATGCCCTCCGGATGAGGTCATCATCGTACTGTCTGCGAACTACGGACGCACTGATCCGTGCGTCTGCCCTCACGAACGTCCAGAGACGATGAAATATACCGCCTGTTTCCTGGACGTCGCCGAACTCATTAATTGCACATCCTCGCGTTCAGGATGCAACTTTAACGTTAATAATGCTAAATTCGGAGACCCCTGTAGTGGGACGTCGAAGTATCTCAACTTGACCTACGCGTGTCTCCAGGCTGATCAGTAAGCCTATACTGTTATTAGTTGACAGGCACACACCCTTGTCGTCGTGACAGAGTGCAGTCTGAACTGTGAGACTACGCATGGTCTACTGCACTCCATAGACTCTGTACATTAGCTGCTCCTGACTCGAACAGAGACCGACAACGTTAGGCTCTGCTCAAGACTTTATGGAATTGTAATTAAGTGTCAAATAAGAGTCTCTGTCTACTTACTATGCTGACGTTTGAACGAGAATAGGGACTTTTAGATTTGCGTGGACTAATACATGTGACGTCCTTTCAAAGCAGTGCATTGAAAGGACGTTGATCGTAGCAATCCTCATTGTCTTCGTGCGAATCTAAAAGTCCCTATAAATGATGGCGCTTCACTGACTACATATCCTATTCTCATAACTCTCGAATTGTTTGCAAGTTTAAGTTCATTTAAGACGAAAGATTGGTACACCTTGGATTTTGTGATGAATGTTCACAACCACGAGCTTGTCTAGGCAGAGGTGGATCGGGGGGGGGGGGATTGGGGTTGAACCCCCTCCATTTAACTTTTTTTAGTGTGTTTTGGAGGAACCCCCCCCCCTTCAATTTTTTTAAATTAAAAAATGGGTAATGGGTGACCCCAAAAAGCTGACCTCCCCCCCCCCCCCCCCCCGCCTATTCAGCGGCTGGCTGAGTCGTTGCGAAATTTTTGGGATCAAAACAAAATAAACAAATATGTCCTCTTACACCCCCCGCCCCCCTGCTTATTCAGCGGCTGGCTGAGGCGTTGCAGTTGCAATTTTCGACCCGATTGAAAAATTGAAAAATTGAAAAATTGTTTAAACCCCCCCCCCCTTGAAAAAATCCTGCGTACGTCACTGAGTGGCACCTACACAATTTGCTTTAAGCCTGGTTACATATATTATGTATAATATGTTAAGATATATCCACTATCCAGGTGTGGTTTACTGTAGCTGTGCTGTATTGGATATCCACAACTGACTTAATAGATTAACAAGACCCACAACTTCAATATATTTCAGTTCAAAATCGAATTAAATGGAAGAGCTTATATATATATATATATATATATATATATTTTTGTTAAAGAGATCACAGAGTATGTAGCCTCAGTTTGGTCAACAGATACGTTAGTGTTGGGACCTCCATATTTGCCAAAAAAATTGATGGCGGAATTTCACTTTTAAAACTTGTATCATAATGTGAAGAGGATGTCATTCAAGACACACTTCTGCAAAGATTCCTCCCCCCCCCCCCCACCCCAAAAAAAAAAAAAAAAAAAAAAAAAATTGTTTGAAGTCAAATATTGATAAAAGAATACGTAATTTAGGTTTTCTGTTGTACACAGAAACCCTAAATTTTGTAATGTTTTTCATCAATATTCGACTTTAAACACATTTGTTTTTAAAATCCTTGCAGAAATGTGTCCTCTTTCATAGTATGTTTAAGGAGATGGGTTTTTGTTATAGTTTTAAAAAAAATCTTTCTTTATATGTTCATCCAGTATTCTACAGGATTGGTCCGAAGTTGTTGTTTTGACAACTTGTCCCACAATAGTTGTTAACCAATGGTATTATTTTACCTTCTCGTTGTCGTCATTGGTAAGCTCATGTTGAGTTTACATTTTAATCACTCCATTTCACAGATTTTTGTTTTCTTTCCTTCCACCCTTTACATTTGTTAGGAAGGTTGGATTGCCCTTCAATAAGTATATGCTTACCGTGCTTATATGATGTATTTTTGGAACATTTTAAAAGGAAGTTTATTTACTCACTAATACAAAGTGCAGTTATTTTGTATAAGATGTCTTTTTTAAACATTAAAGAAAAAATGTGAGGGAGAAAAATTTATTTTCAATCCAATCTTTAAATCACACCGTTTGTACTCTTCAAATTAGATTTCAGTTCAATTTAGTTAATCACCTAATGTGAATTATTCTTACCAATTGGCAATCATTCATTTAAGTTTTGTTCCTAATATTACCCATGTATATATCTTCTCTTATTAATGTAAACAGAGCAATGTGGAAGACCAGCTTTTAAAAAATGTGTTTCGTACATTTACCTTCATATAAATCATTGCTCATGCATTCTACGAATTATATATATATTTTTTTGTTACAATTGTTTGCTAGCCAAACAGGCTACTCTGTGTAAATATGTGATTTAAATAAATGAATAAACAAATAAATAAACAGAATTCTTACTGGAAATTTACGAACTAAGAAAGGGGAAGAATTCATTCATTGCCCATGTCAGTGCGAGAACAACAAAAAACACTTTCATGTGGAAGATTCTACTATAATGTAATACATTCTAAAGGATGTGTAAATAGCAATAATCTGAACAAAATCTATTTTCTCACCTTGTACTTAATATATAGTATTGCACAAGCGGTTACACGCTACAAAAATTATTACAGCTGTTTGAATATATTTGTCTATTATGTTATCGAAATTAATAAAGTAGGTATCTATCATCTTCTGATTGTATGGGCACAACTTTCTATTTCGATTCTGCAATTAATGGTATACATGTTTACATTACCTTTAGGGGGGAGAGAGAGAGAGAGAGAGAGAGAGAGCAACAGAAATACAGAGAGGGAGAAATAGAGAGAGAGAGGTGAGAGAGAGAGAGAGAGAGAGAGGGGCAGAAGGAAGATTAACAACAACAAGAAGAGAGTGTGAAGTTGAAGAAGTTGAGTGGAGTGAGGAAAAAGGAGTTATTATGATTAACGACTATAAAGAGAATGATATTGAATGAGAAACAATAAGATGGTAGAGAGAGAAAGTGGGGAGAGAGAGACACAGAGAGAGAGAGAGAGAGAGAGAGAGGGAGAGAGAGAGTAAGAGAGAGTAAGAGAGAGTACCACCCCCCAGGACATAAAATGATGAGATGAGAAGAATGATCGCCATGGAGACCCAAAGTGCAATGAACCGTGTACGGCATACACATATCATAATTATCTATTCGACGAGCCATGGCACGAACACCTCTATTAGTACAATTGTTGAAAACCGAATTCAATTCCACTATGATTAGGATAAGTAGGTGACCATGAACTAGTGGATGCAGTGATGAGAAACCACAAACAAATAATAATGTAGGCATAGAGATGACGATCGATAATTTAAAAAACATTTCTCGCCATTCGAGGCCAATATGCGATGCTAAAATGCAACAACAAAAACAGAGAAAGAAAATGACCTCCTTAGTTGACGAAGTCATTAAAACAAAAATAATAACATGTTAATGATGAACCTCGATTAAAGTACAAGCTAATACTTATATCAATTATAAAATGCTTCATTTATGATGAACCTCGATTAAAGTACAAGCTAATACTTATATCAATTATAAAATGCTTCATTTATGAATATACATGTAATTAAACTGAGAAAAAAAGAAAGAAAGAATCAAATGGTCTCCAATAAGAGGAAGACCCACGAGGAGAAGAAGTAGAAGAAGAACGGAAAAAAGAAGAAGAAGACCAAGATTGTAAAAAAAAGAGAAAAGACAAGATAATGAATTATATATAGATAAAAAAAAAACCAACTGAATGAAAGTGGGAGAGCATGAAGATAGGAGGGAGATGACAAGAGGAAATTGGAAGGAGGGAGGAAGAGATTCGTTGGTGGAAGAGCAAGAGAGACACTGAGACAGACATACTGAGAGAGGAGGAGAGACAGAAATAAAGAGAGTAGGCAGAGAGAAAGTGGGACAGATAGACAGAGACGATGAGACAAAGAGAGAGAGAGAAAGAGAGAGGGGAGAGAACCAGAGAGATAAGATATGGATGCCGTGAGGGATGTTGATAGGTATCCTGAATAGAGACATTATACATAGACATACCATGGTATAGTCCTAACATTTTTAATTTCAACACCTGTAAGTAGGGTCTTAGTTTGATTTTTAATCAAGTTAGAGTATTATATGAATAATTCTTGTTTGCGAGTGCATTAGTGAATATACAATGCACGCAAGTTAATTTACAATGGGAAATTAAACGAGACTTGTCGAGTTCATGAGAGATTTCAAAAATTCATTTAAATTAGGTGAATAATTTAGAAGTGAAACTTGCCCATATTATACAAATAATGAATGGTTATGAGTTCATAGTGCGAATATTTTCATGAGTTCAAAGATTAACGTTAATTCTATTCAACGAAGCTATAAATTCTATTCAACAAGGCGTCAGCCGAGTTGAATAGAATTAACGTTAATCTTTCAACGAATGAAAATATTCGCACTATTGAACGAATGAAAAACATTTACTATTTGTTTTATACAACATCGAAGAAGATCTAATAGAACATTAATCAACAAATTATGCTTTACTCCTTATATTAAAGATAAATTAAAATTGGAGTCAATCCTTCTCGATTACATTCAGATTGCCTTCGCGTCAGATACACGCAGGGATACGCGCACGGCAGAGAGGTACGCAGTCTGCATATAACCAAAAATGCACGGCGGATATAACCAAAAATGCACACCCGTGCAATAGAACATCTATTGAATATCATGTGACCAACAATCCTCCAATCAAATGACAAGGATCCACATAGGTGTTTATAAAGCCCGATAATATATAATACTACGTTAAACCGTTTTGTATCAAAATTACTATTATAATTTGTTTGTTGTATATATATTTAAGCTATTGGTTGCTGTGAAATTGAATTAAACTGTATGTGTTAATCCATTGTAATGATCGTGCATTATGTTTAGAAACCAAATAATGCTACGCAGTTGCAAGAAAGTTATCTTTACAAAAATCTGAATATTGTATAACCGACAAAGTATTTGGTTTTTAATCCTTTCCACTGAATCCAATAACGTACACGAATAATATAATTTATTTTTTTTACTAATATATTGCCCTCCCCCCACCCGGAAAAAAAAATTACCATCCTGCTCAAATGAAGCAATTATTTCTCAGCATTGGTAACAAATAGAAACGAAATGAGAGAGGATGAATGCCATGCCGACCAAGAGTGCAATGCATCGTGCATGACAACAAAATCATCATAATCATCTATTCAATGATCCATGGCACGAACACCACTATTAGTAAAATTGTTGAAAACCGAATTAATTTCTCCTATGATTAGGATAAGTAGGTGATTATAAAGTGATGGATGCAGGTGATGAGAAAGTGCAAACAAAAAATAATGTAGGCATAGTGATGTTAATTATGTATTAAAAAAAACTTTTTCCGCCATTCGAGGCCAATATGCGATGCTAAAATGCAACAACAAAAACAGAGAAAGAAAATGACCTCCTAAGTTGACGACGTTTCTATATCATTAAGACAAAAATAATAACATGGCAATGATAAAGCTCCATTCAATTGTGAGCTAATACTTATATCAAATATCAAAAGTTTAATCCATGAAAAGACATGTAATCAAACTGAGAAAAAAAGAAAGAAAGAAGATAATGGTCTCCAATAAAAGGAAAAGAAGAATAAGGGAAAAGAAAGAAGAAGATGACCAATAGTATTGAAAAACAAGATTGTTAATCCTATATACACTGCAAATTCGTTGTGTAACGACTTTACACAATATTGGGTGGTTCAATCCTTACATAGGGGTTGTGTTAAGTTGTGTGAAAAAAAATTACACAATTTTACACAACGAATTTGCAAGAACTTGTTGTGTAATTTTGTTTTACTGTGTAAGGAGTGAACCACCCAATGTTGTGTAAAGTCGTTACACAACGTCACACAACAAATTTGCAATGTATTTAAGGCATTAACAATTATTTTCTTCACATTTGTTGTTCATTGGTGTATTGACAATGAAGATTATCTACCTTTTCTTATAGACTTTACCCTTTAAATATAGATATGCATCCAGCAGCTTTCTTTTAAGTACATTTGATTTTTTTTTAATACGTTGGATTCGTTTTCCTGCATCATGAAGAGTGCAAAACATAAAATCAAATTGAGGCTCATGATTACAGCGCATACTACGTTGCCATCCCTATTATATACTGATTTAATGATATAATTATATTATACAATTAATTGAATGACTATAGATCAAGACAGTACAAAATAATTAAATTTGACAATGGAATACTAACGCTAACGTAATTAGCCCAGTAAAGAAAATATGACAATACTAAAAACATGCTTAATTGATACAAAAATAGGTAAACATTTGAGATTTAAGGAGAAAATATAAATTGATAAAATAATACCTTAGTAACAAACAAAATGTTAACTCGAACTCAGTTACAAAAGGGAGGAGGAGAAGAATTTTTGTCTGCGCCTCGGAGCTGGAGCGGGAGCACATTCAATAATAAAGGGGGCTAGTTTGCTGAAGGCACGTTCCCCTTATAGTATCTGGTACTGACTCTCGGTGTTTGGAGGAGATTCATAACGGTTGACCGTAGGTTCCTAACTGGGATATATAATTTGAAGATGTCCGATATAAGTACAAAGGGGCAGTACCGTTAGGAACCTGTTACTGTATTTGAAACGGTCGATGATATTACAGATGATAGGATATGCTAGAGTATTTTCGTCGAGCCTTTATGTGCTCAGCATCGGGCAAAACTCGATTCCATTAACAAAAGTGACTTTTGGAATTTGAATATTATCATTTTGTTGCAAAACGTTCAAGATCACTTTCATTCCTACATTGCTATTGGTTGCTGTGAAATTGATTTAAACTGTATGTGTTACACCTCAAAAGATCTTTTGTAATGATTGTGTATTATGTTTTGAAACCAAGTAATGCTATTCGGTTCCAAGAAAGTTATCAAAGAGGTACCTCCCCCCCCCCCCAACCCGTTAACAAAAAAAACTAATTTTCACTAAATCACCATCCTGCTAAAATGAAGCAATTATTTCCTAGCATTGGTAACAAATAGAAACGAAATGAGAGAGGATGAATGGCATGCCGACCAAGAGTGCAATGCATCGTGCATGACAACCAAATCATCATAATCATCTGTTCAATGATCCATGGCATGAACACATCTATTAGTATAATTGTTGAAAACCGAATTTATTTCTACTATGATTAGAATAATTAGGTTATCATAAACGGGTAAATGCGGTGATGAGAAGGTGCAAAGAAATAATAATGTAGGGATAGAGATGTGTATCAATCATTCAAACACATTTTCCGCCATTCGAGGCCAATTTGCAAAGTTAAAATGCAACAACAATAACAGAGAAAAAAATGACATCCTTAGTTGACGACGTCACTATATCATTAAAACAAAAATAATAACATGACAATGATGAACCTCGATTAAAGTACAAGCTAATACTTATATCAAATATCAAATCTCTCATTTATGAAAAAAAAGTAGAGAAAAAGAAGTCCTCTCCCACTCTCTTTCTTTCTTCTCATCTCTCTCTCTCTCTCTCTCTCCCCCTTTCTCTCTTTGTTTTTCTCCCTCGGTCTCTCACTCTTTCACTCAATCTACCTTTGATGATTAGTTTTATGATAAGGAGCTTGTGATTTGACTAAATTGTATTTTCCCCTACAAACCTACGAAAAAACAGTCCTTTGGTCCTCCAGCGGGGGATCTGCCCCTGGACTCCATCCGCAAAGATAAAAGTGATTCCCAATACAACCCTTTGACGTATAAAATCGTTTATGTCTGTCTATCGGTCAGGATGGGTATTTTCAAGGTTCTGAATTGCTAAAACTTGAGAATGTCTAGGACTCTGCACCACAATAGGAGTCATAAGGCGGGGCACTTGGACCCCATACAGAAGGTCTAGCGTTAACGTGCTGGCAGCACGCTTTGCGCAAACATTGGTTTTGCCCCGCCCGCCCGCCCGCCCGCCCGCCCGCCCCCTCCCCTCCCCTCCATTTTCGGAAATCCTAGGTCCGTCGCTGCATATTAATTCGGAGGTAGACCCTTTATAATTTGTCTATATATTGCCAAATTGATGTACACATGAAAGTGTATACTAGGTACACCCTATATGCAGCTCTCTGATTGGTGCGATGATATATGCGATGATATTGTCTGTAATGCTCCGAAAGCCGTAACACACCCGCTCTATAAAATCTCTAACAGAAATCATTGAAATCAATCGCAACCAGCCGCCAAATTGTAGAGTCGTTTATTATTGGACTCCATGTACCTGTTGCACGTTTTCCATCTATTATTTGTGTGCAAATAGGCACCATCTTGCTTGGAAACCAACTTTTGGCGTTGTATACTTCAAGATTGTTGTTCGACTGACAGATTATCTAGACAGAAGAAGTACAGAGTACAATTGCTTTTAAGGTAAGACTAATCAAAGATTCAATGCGGTTTTATCAACGAATTTGATGAGGATGATCAATTGTATTGGATAACAAATTTATAGATAGCTTAATTTTATACATGTATATTTTAAAGAAATACAAAAAAAAAACTTACATGAAACGTTTCTCTCTTTTTTTGTTGCTGGGGATGGGGGTGAGTTAATTTTTTAATCAACTCTCTTTTTTTTTTTGAAGTTTCAATCTTTGATATTGCAAACTTACATTAATGCCCACATTTGGCATGTTTAGTTAGGCATCGTTTAACAATGTTAATCTGAGATGCATGGCCCCTACGTGTAATCAGTGTCTGTGATATGGTGTAATATTGTAGCCCTAAAAAATTGCGCTTCAAAATGATCACAAAGTGCCTCAAAAAAGTAAAAATCTTTGAGTGACCCGTTTTACCATACTCATTTTTCCTATTAGACTGTAGTGTAATAAAAATTGTTAAGAAAACGAATTCTGACATTTCTAATACCAATCATGGATATATTAATAATCAGACAGGCGATTGGCTTACAAAAGTCATGGGATTCGTGTATGACCTAAATATTTATAATTATGATTGCAGCATGAGCTAAACCCATGAATTTTTAAAGAAATTGAGGCAAAGTAACCCAATCCCTTTAAAAACATTGAAAACATTCGCAAAGCGTCTTTTGTCAAATTCATTTAGTTATCCCCATCCCTGTAAGCCAATCCAATAGTTCCAGGGCTTCATGTTCAGCTTTCTACAGCATTTTTCGTAAAAGTGAGAAAACGGTACTACTTTTAAAGTTCTGAATTCCTAGATTTTGTTCTTCTTTGTGAATATACAATAGATGCAGAGACATACATTCGCTGTTACCCTGAGAGGCATGTTCCTACTTCTCTCCACTTCATCCGTCATTGGTGAGAGTTATATAAATTTAGTCTTTTATTTTAATTAATAAGTAGCATAATCGCGGGCTTGATCCGTTACCTTGGCGGCAAAAGTCCAATTTGAGGGTTTTGAGACATTGGATATTGTAAAAGTTTGTCTGGTATTAACGTGTTCAGGAGACTTCCCTGCAAAAATTCAAGGTCGAATTCTTGAAATATATTCTGCTGAAAAACAGTTGCAGCCATATTTCAAAATAGCCGCCATGCGTATGTAATATTGAACAGTTATAAAGATTATTTTCTAACCACAATTTTACCATGTGTGAGCTGCCATTTGAAGGAGAATTAGAACTTCCTCCTCAAACTTATATGATATTGCATTTGGTAGGCTTGATTATAATTTGCATAACAATTTAGTGCCAAAAATGACGTTTCCCCCAAATTTTCCCCAGAATATGAATTGCACCAAAAGAGCATGTTCTGTAAATTTCATAAAGTACCTTCACTAATGACTTCAAACTCTTAAGAATACTGCCTACAGATATGGTCAATACTATTTCAAAAATGTTAACAAACAGTTATAGCGATTTAAACTATATATGTTGATATCAGTTAACATGATATTTATGGTTGCTAATGGCTGCCTTCTTTTTTATACACCAACCCCCAAAAGATTGCTACAAAAGTTTTTCCAACGGTTTCCGGGAAACAAAATTGAAATCAGGAACAGTATACTAAAATTAAAAAACCGGACCCCCGACAGGAAAGGCATCCACGATAGCCGCCAATACCTTAAAATAGCCATAAATTATGATATATCCATCTTCGAAATGTGATGTTATTGTCTATACATAGGTTTTGGGGGTCGACAAACAAAGGGTTATGTTCCTGTAAATCCAAGATGGCGTCCATAATCATGGCCGCCATCATCTTCAAAATGACCGGAAGTGAGTTCCCCTTGGTAATTTGAAAGATTGAATTTATGTTGAATGTATGTACACTGCAAAAACCAGGGTGTTAAATTTTTAACACCAGTATGGTATTGATTTTGTTGGACACCATTGGTGTTATTTTTAACACCAGTCAGATTTAAGCATGCATTAATGATTACTTGGTGTTAAGTAACATGGTGTTGTTTTATGCTTGGTGTTGAAATTATCATCACGTGATTTCGTTTAAGGTGGTTGATTAGTCGAATAACTTTTCACAAAGTGTACGCGCGCTTAATGATTACTTTACACGTGTTCACAGAAGAATACATTTATCATGATTTGTTAAGCAAATTATGACAATGCTCATCAATTTTGTGATTTGTATTTTCCTTTGGCAATTATTGTCCAATAGATTATTTGTCCGATCTTGTTACAATTACATAAACGTTTTAGCAATAGATATATTGATTATAAGATTTCTAACCAAGAAACAACATGCATATTTATTATATATTCGTGTACCAGCCTGTATCATTTAAATGTTAATCTTGAAATTACTTCAAATGATCTATGTGATGGAGTTAATGCAATGGAGATTAGAATATACCTATTGGTGGACAGTTGCCAACATCGATTATGAATTATCAGTTTACCATTGGTTATTCTACCCTGGTCGATAATGGACGATAATAGGAAATATGGAATGTGGGACCATTGGATCAACAAGAATATAAACAACAAAAGTGGAATTGAATTTTTTATGATTCCAGATATTGTTGTTAATCTACACCAGTAGGAGTTGTCAAATATTAACACCAAAAGTTGAATTGAAATTATCTAATTCCAGAAAATGATGTTAAGTAACACCAGAGGAGTTGTCCGATATAGATACCAAGAAAGTGTTAAATTGAACACCCTTGGTGTTAATTTTAACACTCTGGTTTTTGCAGTGTAAGGTTTAGAGTAGCCTTATAATCACAAAAATTCCAAAGATGGCATCCATTTTGTCATCCGAGATGGCCGACGAAAACTGAAATTTGCCATAAATCGTGACATATCCATAAGAGATACATGTATTATGTTGGTATCTATACCTACGTTTAGGGGTCGAAGCTCCATTAAGACTGTTGAAAATGTGTAATAGCCACCAGAAAACCCGGAAACGGATGATGGCGTCAGAAATTGTAGCCAGTATCGTAACATAATCTGATTTGGTTCACTATTTATAATTTTTGTAGTGCCGGTAAAGGTAAATTGTTAAGGGTAAAAATAATCATTGATGCACATAAAATTATCATTAAGTATGAGGGTAGCATTTTATTGAACATTGTATCTAAGAAGGCTGCCATTGTGCACAATGTCTACAAATTTAACCCTATAAACCCGGGGCTAATTTTCTTATGAACTATCTATACCTGCGCATGCTCACAAGGTCATTTTCCTAGACCTCATAAATATCACCCACGTTCCGTGGAAATTTTGTGCTAGATGATTGTTAATACATCTTTAATAATGAATATAAACAATATCCAGTAACTAAGATTTGTAAAGTATCATACGGTAGCAAATTAAAATCTGTGAAGCATTTGAATCTAGTGGGATCAATACCATCAATAAAATATGATACTTACACATTATTAGTTTACTAAACGTTTTATCCTTAGAATAGATATCTCCAGTTTGATTGTGCCCAATCCATGTATAAGATGATGTGACTTTGGGTATTCTACCCACGATAGCTTGTGTGTGTACCAATAGATGTTCATATGAGGCACACTAGAGACCGGTGCTACTAAAGTGTTTGTTTTATTTAATAGCTTTTAATGCGGAATATTTTACTGGATATGTTTTTCTCGGGAGAATTTTCATCCGTTGTCACCTTGCATCGTCTCCAAGAAAGATTTATAACAGATGTTAAATACGACCTAGTGCAAAATGTTTGTCAGTTTCTATGACATACTATTCTAGGATTGGTCATATGTCATGTATGGGCTGCCACATTGCCAAAAGTCCTAAGGGTACGTATTATGTTTAATTTGGTCGTACATATGGTCATATCTCCATACTCTTTTGAAGAAGAACAAACGTTTGGTTAGGGTGACCTGTGTGATGATGAAAACGTTAATGCACTATAGAAGGCCGTTTTTAATAGACAATGGGATCCATAACGGGTAAATTGAACAGTGATTCAAACAGCAGCCAATACGACCCAGACCTTCGTCTTCCATTCAATTAATTAGAAAAACGGTAGCCATCTGGATGCTAAATTGGCAAAATCTTGGATTCCATCGTGAAACATAAGATTAATTACATTTTTATATGTATAATTCACATTTAAAGAAACAACGAAAGACATAAGTTAACTCTATATTAGGATTTGATTGATATGACATGACCTTCAATACGCAATGGCACTACTGCGCATTTTACGAGCAGTAGTTAATCACGAAACGATTAACGATCGCACCGAAATTTCTGTGTGTGAATGATGTCGTATGTACAGGTGATTAGTTTTAAATTAATCATGTTTATAGAATTGTAACTGTGTGTGAAAAGGCTGCTGGTCCAGTGAAATAAAAAGGGTTTGAGTATGGGGTGACAGCACGGGGGAACTTCCCGAACGAATAACAACATGTGGAGAGTGGAGGGGAGAGAAATAAGAGGGCGGAGAGAGAGAGAGAGAGAGAGAGAGAGAGAGAGCAGAATATGTGGTAGTATAAATGTTCTTCGACCATATTCAGGTTGAAATCAATTGAATGAAAGTAATGAGAGTTATATTTTGTATTTGATTCCTTGTGAAGCAAATGAATTTTTCCTTTGTGTATATAAAAGTCAACTTTATATTTTGTGTATTTAATGACTTATTGCAATTCTGTATATTTAATGTGTTTTAGCTCACGCGAGGGGATCTACAAACATGGCCGATGAAGTGTTGCATACGGAGGATAACCATTGCCAGCCGATTCTTGTCAATGGTGAATTAATGCCTACAGTGCCAGAGTACATGCCCTCGCTTCCCATCTCATTGAAGGGTATCAAACGACATTTCGTTTGCAAGTTAGCTGGTGAGTTTTAGCTTTATAGTGATGATCATAACAATTATGATATGTCCGTCCAACTTGAAGATTGATTTATAATATCATAACTCATTGGAATGAAGGGTAGGCTTTGAAAAATTATGATTCAATAATGGTAATTATACCATTAAGAATCTATGAACG
>JAVYIG010012765.1:0-51419 GCA_035222895.1 Strongylocentrotus droebachiensis | reverse complement strand
CTAGCAAGTTGTACGTACTTGTGTGAACGCGCACGTGAGCGTTCAAATATCACCTCTGTATGCACTGTTGTTGTTGTTGTTGTTTTAGTTTATAGGCGTTTGTCATTCAGAAGTGAATATTTACGCCTCTTCTCTTAGGATTTTTATTCCTTTAAAATTAGATTTACCTTTTTTGATATATAGATTTGGATAAATTGGATTTTTAAAAGCTAAACTTTTATTTAATGTTGAAGAATTCAGTGGCTGGCGAGCAAAAGGCTTATCGGCTATATAGGACACCCAATGACCAACTCGGACACGTTACGTTGTGACAAGCTTCTCAACTCAGCCTAATGCCGAGCCTAGGCCCTCCGACGTCCACCAATATGTCTAGTCGTCTCCACCGCGTTTCTTCAAAATTTTGTCCGAAAACCAATAAAAAACAGATCATATACATGAAGATTTTAAACGTTAATATAGACAGTTCTCTCTTCTAATTTCCTTTTTTTCTTCTTTTTTTCCTTCTTTCTCACTCTTCTTCTTCATGTACATGTATTACTCACTATAAAAAGCGAAACATATTGGGCTCAAATAATTATGTGCGGTGCAAGGTGGTTAGTAGGGGTACAGGTGTACCCTTTTAGTTCTAACTACGAAGTTGCAGAGCCTGTTGGTGATTAATATCTGTTGATTTCAGGAGTATTGGGATTACTTCTTCGTTTTCTATTCCAGATTCTGTTATAAGCATGGCTCTCTCTATAAGAAAGAGTGGGCACTTACATAAAAAATGTTTAACTGTTTCTTTTTGGTGCTCACAGTTTGGACAATGACCGGTCTCATGTTGATTCAACTCAAAAAGATTTTCATTTAAACCTAAGTTCCCCATTCTTAGACGATGAAGAATAGTTTCATGTTTTCTGTTGTTCAGGTAACACACAAATGTTTTTGATACTATAGAGTTTGCGTTTCCCGTAGGGGGGATGATGTTTCATTCCATCTTTTTTGCCATATCTCTATGTAGTATTTCTTTATAACATAATTTGATTCTGCTCTGGTAAGAGCGTTGTTGATTTCTATATTTTATTTAGTCCTGCTTTAGCAAACTTATCTGTTATCTCATTGTGTTGTAGACCACAATGACTGGGAATCCATTCGAAATAGACCTGGGTGCCCTTGTATTTTAGTTGACTACACAGGGTTAAAATGTCAAGAATGAAAGATTCGTCTTTACGAGATTCTATGGCCTGGAGTGAACTCAAAGAATCAGAAAAGATGACTGCCCCTGTGTATAGTCCTGGGAGTTGTAATAACCATGTCAGGGCAAGTACATTTGCGGCCATCTCTGCTCTATATAAGAAGATGTGTAATTAGCCAGTCTCTTAGATTGAGAAACATCATAATAAGGTACATGAAATGCAGCAGCAGCAGAGTCTTTATCTGGCGATCTTGATCAATCTGTATATATGTGTAAATAATTTTTCCATTTCGAATTTATCAATTTTAGGGCTGCTTGTTTTGGGGCAAAACAGATATCTGTTTTCGTTATTACCTCTATTAGCTCAGATGACACATGGGGAGAGACAGGGGCGTAGACAACGGGGGGGATGAGGGGGATGGCATGTACAATCATCCCCCCCCCCCCCCGGTTTGGGGGAATGATATTTGCTTACTTAATAAGTCATAATGATGATAATAATAGTAATAATAATAATGATAACAATTATAATACTAGAAATGCAATCGTGTCAGAACGATGTGCGTGCAATGACGCCGTGTGTTTCTACGTGTCAAACGAAAGAGCTTCTCTCGGACTATCCAGAGCAATTTGCACGAAGTCTGTAGCTTCTGTGATATTGGAGATAGGTAGGGGGCGAAAGAAAGGCATCAACAGTGACCTTGATGGGATGGTACTATGCCTACGAAGTTTGAAAGAAATTGGGATAGGGGAAAGAACCTAGAAAGGGCTCGCAAGCACTGCGTGCACAAACCAATGGGATTTGGTGCATGTTTGACATTGCAATCAAGTTCGTTTTGGGGGCCAAAAGCGTGAACCCGATATGCCCCATAGACAATGCGTGTAATGAGTGGGCGGAAAACGTGCAGGATCTGTATTATGGCCGGAGTTAAATTGTTTTTTCTCTCTCTCTTTAGGTCTCTTTATGGGCCGTATTTGGTATCATTAGAAAGAGAATTTCATGGTTGTTATTGTAAACCACTCTCTTTTTTTCTATGATAATCCTATCGAAACACGTGATGTAAAATAGATGTATAGGACAAAATGGCGTCTTAAATGGCCCCCTTGACCAATTTCAAAAATCCGGCCAAGAGGTGCCCTGCGTATTGGAACTCGGCATGTCACTGCAAATTTTCAAGGAAAACAAAGGACGTTTAAGGGGCGAAAAGCAGTCTGAAAAAATGACGTCATAGCCGAAACGTGTTAGGCTCGGGCGGAAACTCGGCGGAATTCGTGTAGTGATCTTTGTTCAAATGCGATTTACTCACAATTTTCTGTGTGAACATATATAATACTTGGTATCATCCGAAAGGGCACTTCATTGCGGTCAGTTTGACACCATTGTTAACTGCGCGCAATGTATTGCGCGCATTGAACGCGCTATTACGTAATCCTTAGTAAATTCATCATTTTTGGCGATAACTTTGCGCTGACATATTCGAATTTTACCAAACTTGGTAAACAGTTGTCACGTATATGGATACATATGTCTGCAAAGTTTCATTGATGTAGGTATAACGATCGCCATTTTAGAGCAAGTTGAAGTTATTTCTCAATTTTCTTGAAAATGGCGAATTTGGAGGGCAATTTTCTCAAATTTGGTCAGTGATAGGGTATATAATTTTGTATATGGCTGGAAAGGGCATATCTTCAAGTATCTAAATCCAAAAAAGGGTACGGGTTTGCCAAGCCATTATGGAGATACGGCCACAGAGAGAAAGCCAATTCCCAGAACTTTAGAGGGCGCTATTTATGTTGTGCAAAGCCATTGGAGCGTGAAATTTGGCATGGCTATGTGCAATTATGAGATAAAGATACTGTGAGATTTAAATACAAAACCGAATTTATATGAGAAAGTTATGGCAGTTTTAGATTATTTAGGGGTCCATTTTTCAAGAACTTGAGAGATTTTTGACGGAGTCGGTTTTAGATTTGAATTTCGAGTATGAAGATGGCATTTTGAAGGTCAGGTTATACGTCGCAGATGAAAGAACATCTCTTAGACTATCTAGAGGAATTTGTTAGAAGTTTGTATGATCTAGGATAGTGGATATAGAAAGGAATAAAATAAGGCCTTAAAATGGACCAGAAACGGACATAATGGCGCCTGGACGGTTATGCATGAGTGATTTCGAAAATCGAAGAATGTAGTGACCTTGATGAGATGTTAGAGACGATGCCTACGAAATTTGAAAGGAAAAGGACATGAGGAAAGCACCTTACTAGGAATCACAAGCACTACGTGCAAAACGAATGCGATTTCCGGACGATAAGGATAAGGATAAGGAAAAGGAGAATATTAATTGGGCAGAATGTGAACGAAAACAAGGCAATGACGAAGGTTCGTCATTGCAATTAATAATAATAATAATTATGATGATGATAATAATAATCCTCATCATTATTGTAATTGTGTTTATTGTTATTAGCCGCATTCACACGGTGAAAGCCAATTCAGACGGTAAAAAAAAGAAAATCTTACAAGTATTTTGTGGTTATCTTGTGGTTTGGAAACCACAAGATTAAACAGGCGCGGATCTACGGGGGGGGGGGGTTTAGGGGGGTTTAAACCCCTCCTTGGGCGACCCCAAAAAACAAACAAACAAAAAAAGGAAAAAAAAAAGAAGAAAAAAAAAGAAAAAAAGAAAGAAAAAAGAACGCACGCTGGAGAGAAACCCTTTCAAGTGCAAATATTGTGAGAAGATATTCAACTCATCTGGTTATTATGTTCTTATAAAAGACCAGTTGGAGAGCTTTGATTGAACTAATAAGTTGTATAGCTTTATTGAGGCTCTATGTCAGTCAGACATCTTTGTAGGCATCTCATGTACAAGTACTCATTGTTTCATAACATGACCTGGCACGAGTCATGGGTTGCAGGTCATTCTATATTTAGTTATACATGCTAGTCTGTATTTGCAGACTCTGTTAAACTACATGTAGCTATCACTACACCTCCCTTCTTTAAAAGAGATTTACATATACATGTACATATATAAAACTTCTTAAACTGTACAGAGTGACAGGGTGGACTACCTGTACACTCGCGACTGTACTAGGGCATTATTCTGTCCCTTAAAGCTGGAGTACTGTCGCTTTCAAATATATAACTTATTACGCGACAGTCCATATCTTTCAAGGTTGCGATTCGCGAAACTGGAATTCTCCGTTGAGGTTGAGTGATATCTGTTGATTTCTGTAATCAAAGTGACTGATTAAATCCGGTTATATTTTTAAACTATAACATGCAAATATATATATCATGCTCATGCGATCCTGCAGTTATGTTTTAAAGTCCAAGTTGAACTCTGTAACTATAAACTATTTACAAAACGCAAAAGTCTTTCTCTGTAGTTCGCTTTCATTTTATTTACAAGTTCAAGCGATCTGGCGGTTTAATAACTCGTCCGCTTCTGGTTCTGGTTGATGACGTAGTTGAGCTTTCTTCAGATGCTGGTTGCTCTGTAGCTTCTGCAGTGTCATCTAGCTCGAAGTCATCCTGTGTTGGTAGTGGAATAGACTCGGCTTGTTGTTGACGTGGGACTGGCCTGAGGTGACGTCTGTTTCTGCGACGCATCTCTCCTGTTTCTGTCTCGATCTGGTATGATCTGTTTCGATCCTGGACAGACCTGATCGAGACAGAAACAGGAGAGATGCGTCGCAGAAACAGACGTCACCTCAGGCCAGTCCCACGTCAACAACAAGCCGAGTCTATTCCACTACCAACACAGGATGACTTCTCTAGCACGTTTCTTACACTTCTCGATGCCTAAGTGTCCTTCATGGATTTTGTTTAGCATGAACCTTCTCATAGTAGTGGGAACCACTATTTTGCTGCCTTTGAAGATGATGCCATCTGCTTCAGAGAGTTCACTCCTGATGTTCCAGTATTCCCTGGCTCTAACTGGACATTGCTGCTTCGTTTCCGGCCAACCATCTCTGATGATGCCTAGCAGCTCTTGCAGTTGACCATCTTTCTTTGTCTCTTCGACAATCTGATTTCGTTTGTTTGATGTAACTGGCATGCTCTTGACAATAGCATCTACGTAGACTCTGATATCTTCCTCAGTTTCAGCATTCAACTCAGCCTTTGGATCTACTGCTCTGGACAATGTATCAGGAGTATACATGTACTTTCCAGGCGTGTACGAGACCTTGAGATCATATCTCTGTACCCTGATGAGTAACCTTTGAATGCGTAAGGGACAGTCACCCAGTGACTTTACAAACAGTGGAATAAGTGGCTTGTGATCAGTCTCCACTTCTACTTGTTGTCCATAGATGTATTGATGGAATCTTTCACATGCGTTTGTGATTGCCAGCAATTCTTTCTCGATCTGTGCATATCTAGTCTCTGCATCAGTCATTGATCGAGATGCATATGCGATCGGAACCCAATCTTGATCATATTGCTGTAGTAGCACTGCACCAATACCATCCTTTGATGCGTCTGCTGACAGCTTGGTTGGTTTCTTGCAGTCATAGAAATGAAGGACTGGCTCTTGTATCAGAACTTTTTTCAGCAGATTCCATGCATCCTCTGGTGCATGATCCCATGTCCATACATTCTTTTTGTCTAGTAGATGTCTCAGCGCTGCTGACTTGGTCGACAGATCTGGAACGAACTTCCCTTGGAAATTGATCATACCCAAGAACCGTTGGACATCTTTCCGACATTTCGGTCTCTCAATGTTCAAGATAGCAGACACTTTCTTTGGATCAGGTTGAACTCCTTGATCACTGATCAAGTCACCAATGAATGTGAGCTTCTTGACATTGAACTCGCATTTGTCTTTGTTCAACTTGAGATTCATTTTTCTCACAATGCTGAGAACCTCTCTCAACCTGTCATCATGCTCCTGTTGGGTAGTTCCCCATACAATCACATCATCCATCATTGTGTTAACTCCCGGAATGTGTGCAAACAGTTGGTGCACTATCTTGTGATAGACTTCCGGAGCACTACAAATACCAAAAGGTAGTCTCAAGAACTTGTACCTTCCGTATGGCGTGATAAACGTACAAAGTTTGGAGCTTTCGTCATCTAGTTGGATCTGCCAAAAACCACTAGACGCATCTAACTTGCTGAAGTATTTGGCTCCTGCAAAATGTGCAGTTATTTCAGCTCTTGATGGCAATTGATAGTGTTCTCTTTTGATTGCTCGGTTCAGGTCTCTTGGATCTAGACAGACCCTGAGCTGACCGTTCTTTTTCATCACCACCACGAGAGAAGAAACCCAATCAGTTGGCTCATCAACTCGTGTGATTACGTCCATTCGTTCCATCTTATCTAACCCGTCTTTGAGTTTATCTTTAAGTGGAAATGGAACTTTGCGACATGCATGCTGAACAGGATGTGCGTCCTCTCTCAATGTGATGTGGTGTTTACCAGGAAGACAACCTAGACCTACAAACACATCTTGATAGTCTTGAACTACACTTTTACCCGTTCCGTGTTCAGTTTGTTTCTCAACATGATACACCCGTTTCACCAGATACAAGTCTTCACTCGTCCGTAATCCTAACAAAGGCTGACGATTTCCAGGAATGACTAGACACGGCACATTGCGTTTGATCCCTTTGTACTCAACTTGTACACAACAACGACCTTTGACCGGGATATCTGTCTCATAATAACCTGTCAACATCACTTTGGCTTTTTGTAGCTTTGGTTTTGGTTTCAATTTGTGAAATACTGTCTCAGGAAGAAGATTCGCCTGAGCACCAGTATCAACCTTGAAGTCAACCGGCTGGTTATTGACTAGTAGATTAACTATCCATTCATCCTTGGATTCTTTTGATTCAACAGAGCAAATCGTGAAACCTTCTGAATCTACCTCCAAGTGCTGCAGTTCATTGACCTTGGCTACTGGGGTTTTACAACATTTAGCAAAATGATTCTGCTTACCGCACTTCTTGCATGTTTGACCTTGTGCGGGACATTTGTCTTTGCTATGTCGGTTTCCGCACCTGCTACATGCATCACTTTTAGTACGACCTTGAGGTTCTGACCGTTTTGACTTTGAACCAGGAAATTTCTTCTTAGTCTTGCTGAAAGAATCTACCGGAATTGAGGCGTTTTCCCCTGCGGAACTCAACGCTTGTGCCTGCGTTCGAGTTTGTTCAGCCGCACGACATACTTGCAACGTTTTAACCAATGTAAGATCATCTTGCCTCAACAAACGTTCTCTTAGACCATCGTCTAAAATACCACAGATAATTCTGTCCTGGATAAGACTCTCTTTCAACATGGAAAACTCACACGACTGAGCACGACTCCGCAATTCTGTTGCGTACTGATCAACACTCTCATGCACTAACTGAGATCTTGTGAAAAATCTATGTCTCTCATACGTTAGATTACGTTTCGGCATGCAATATTCCTCATATTTGTTCAACACTTTCTCAAGCTTCATGCTCTCACCCTCAGCAAATACAAACGTATTATACAATTCCAAGGCAGCATCGCCAATCACGTGTAGAAGCATTGATGTTTGTAACTTTTCATCTTTTTCAGACATTCCTGAGGCAACATTGTATAGAGTGAATTTCTGTTTAAATCTTCTCCAGTTCTCGGAAATATTTCCCTTTAAGTCGAGTGGAGGAGGTTGACTGAGATTTGCCATTTTGAAATATTTCCCTTTAAGTCGAGTGGAGGAGGTTGACTGAGATTTGCCATTTTGTTTCTTTTTGTTTCTTAGCCTAGTGTAGTCACTCACATGAACAGCATAACAATTAGCTTTTTCTTTTTGTATCTTTGCAACAATTACTTTAAGCTCAACTATTAACTTTCACTGAGTTATTCTGTATATGTTCATGTCCCATATATGTCACGCTTACTGCCCGTTATACTGGAACTGGCCCGGCACAGAACTATGCACTCCAATCCATACAACGACAGTGCTAACTATTATGGACATAACTACATTCACTGGACATACACTTACGACTCTAAGCCCTCTATAGCTCTCATCATCTCTCACATCACAAAGAATTGGATTGAACTGGCCTGATTTCAATGATTCCTCCATATATATACTGTAGGCTGGATTGCTCAGCACAAACACTGGCTGCCTAGTTCTGACACCATATTATGTTCTTATAAAAGACCAGTTGGAGAGCTTTGATTGAACTAATAAGTTGTATAGCTTTATTGAGGCTCTATGTCAGTCAGACATCTTTGTAGGCATCTCATGTACAAGTACTCATTGTTTCATAACATGACCTGGCACGAGTCATGGGTTGCAGGTCATTCTATATTTAGTTATACATGCTAGTCTGTATTTGCAGACTCTGTTAAACTACATGTAGCTATCACTACACTGGTAACTTAACCAAACACATGATAACTATGGATATAACTGTGTATTTAACTGTTACTTGATTTAAAAAGACGTTATCATTCACTGCTTTTTATGGTCTCCATTGTGTTAATAGATGCCAGGAAAACATCACTTACGGGGTTCAAATAAACACCCCAAAAAAATCGGCTCGCCGCTTCGCGGCTCGTGGACGATGCTCCGCATCGTCATTATTTTGGTCAACCCCCCCCCTTAGCAAAAAGCTAGATCCGCCCCCGAGTCATCCCCCCCCCAGGTGTACGAACCTGTCTACGCCACTGGGGAGAGAGTATTTTCCAAAAGGGTGTGTTGAAAATATACTTCATTGGATCTTCTAGTATGAAACTGAATTTTAATGTACAATCCTTGGTTCTACGTCCAAAAGCTAATCTATAATCAATACTCTCTGCTTTGTATGTTCAAAAGCTTTGTTCTCTCTATTATTGATTATGACCAGCTATAGCGGACTGGTTTATTCACAGTCGGTAGAGGAAAGATACAGAAGCGAGCTACACGAATTATTCTCTAACAGCTAGAGAACACAGGAAATTCTCTTCTCAGGAAGCAGTCTATATTACGACTGAATTATAAAAATATACAGCAAAAGTATGATGACCATCTTCCGAAAACATAAGGTGAGTGTTAAAACTAGAAAGTCATTTATTATTCGCTTTCCTCTGCCATTGTATATTGTACTGATGTATTTAATCAACAGTGTTGGACGAGAGTGGCAGCAAAGACCACAGCAAAATTTAGCTTAGGTCTCGCGATCCGCTTCTCCAATGTCCGATGCTCATCATGTTCATGTATATCACCAAGCCCTTGAAGCCCCTCTTAAAGTGTAGTGTGAGCCCAACAAAATTGATGGCAAAATTTCATTTAAAATGTATAATAATGTAAAAGAGGATGTCAATTAAGACACATCCCAACCTTTCACCTACCTATTAAATCATGGACCTATTACGGAATGGACATTCATCGTTTTCTTAACGAATTCATTGATACTGATCTTGTATTTCTAACTTCAACTGACAATTTCGTACTTTTCTTTGAGAGCCAAACGATATAGTTTTAGTTTTACTAGAATTTATCTCCATTTTGTATGTGGTAAACCATTTTATCAAAACATCCAGGTTATTTTGTAATGTAATTTATTAAACATGAGCAAAATTATCGACTTTTGCAAAGATGGCACTTCGTCAGCGTACCAACATACTTATTGCATGACCTTTATTATTTAGCATCTTTATCAATGAAATTTGTTATCTTAATTTCCAACACATGCAAAAAGTATTTTGGTACGCTGACGAAGTGCCATCTTTGCAAAAGTGGATAATTTTGCTCTCAAAGAAAAGTACGAAATTGTCAGTTGAAGTTAGAAATACAAGGTCAGTATCTAGAATATGGAACCAACTTTAAGTATTTGGGTGTTGTTCTTCAACAAAGTCTTAATTGCATGGTCGCTGCATGCTAATGAAGTTGTCCGGAAAATATCGCGTATACTGTATAGCATGCGTACGAAGAATCAAAATAATCATGAGGCGAAACATGATTCAGCTGTACTTTTCACGTGTCTTACCTCAAGTTGACTATTGTTGTTGTGTATGGGGTACGTGTACAAAAAAATACAAGACAAAATTCCAAAAGACTTAACTCCGTTTCGTTGACGATCAGCCATAGACGTAAGACTTTATGCATGGCTGATTGTCAACGAAACGGAGTTAAGTCTTTTGTCAATTCTGCTTTCAATTCGTTTGATAAAATTATGAAAATGCAAGCACTACTTTAAACAAACATAACTTTGTTAGTCCTTGCTCATTTTTCCTGATTGAGGTGTCATAAAAGCAGGCGCGGATCCACGGGCCTAATTCTTCCGGCCCGGCTATGGCAACCCCTTTGTGTAAAAACTAGATAAACTCAGTTTATCAGAAAAACTGTGTTTATCAATGATAAACTCAGTTTATCAACTGATGAACTGAGTTTATGAACTGATGAACTGAGTTTTTCTGATAAACTGAGTTTATCAACTGATAAACTCTGTTTATCTGTTGATAAACTGAGTTTATCATTGATAAACTGAGTTTTTCTTGATAAACTGGGTTTATCAACTGATAAACTGAGTTTTTCTGATAAACTGTGTTTATCTGTTGATAAACTGAGTTTATCTGAGAAAAACAGAGTTTATCTGAGAAAAACAGAGTTTATCTGAGAAAAACAGAGTTTATTTGAGAAAAACAGAGTTTATCTGGTTTTTACACAAAGGGCTTGCCATAGCCGGGCCGGAAGAATTAGGCCCGTGGATCCGCGCCTGCATAAAAGGGCAGGAACTCAACTTTCTAGAAATGTGATTTTCTCTTTGAAATTCAGATACCATCCGCTAAATGACTTTTTGGTTTCCTCTCTTCAAATTCATTTTAATCACTCATGCGTGAAATATGCATCATATGAGTTGCATCAAATGAAAGAGGAGGATTTCAGCTTTCAAAATATGTGTCATTTATTAATTATAAATGTGACTTAGTTATGATAAAACATCGATAATTCTCGGTTTCGTTTTTTCTGGGTCGCACTGTATAGCAGTGGTGGATCCAGGGGGGCCGAAACGACCGCGGCCCCCCCCCCCCCCCATTGGCGGCGAAAAAAAAAGGAAGGAAAAAAAAAGAAAAAAAGAAGAGAAAAAAAGAAAGGAGAAGAGGAGAAAAAGAAGGAGAAGAGAAAAGAAAGGAGAAGAGAAAGGAAAAAGAGAAGAGAAAAGATAAAGAAGAAAGCCCCCACCCCCTCCCTCCCACTCCGGGGTCGGAGGGACCGAATTTATGTTCCCCAAATTTCCGATAAAGAGTTACTTTTCACGCAACAAAGTCCGGCCCGTAATACACAAAAATCCGGCCCGTACTGACTATACACACCGGAGATAGAGGGGTGCTTTCAAAGAGAGGGAACATACATGTGCGTACCCTAGATAACACTGAGTGGGTGGGGGGGGGGGAAGAAAAGTCGGATGAGAAAGGGGGAAAGACAAGGAAATGGCGCTAAGTGACAGTAACGATGAATAAGGGAAAACTGTAATCAGGAGATTTGGGGTCATTCCAGAAGGCTTGGCAAACGTTATCGAATAGAGGGGGGCCGGGCCGGCTGCATAAAATCTAGTGCCGCGGATTCAAAGTTAAACGTTAAGAACAGCCCCTGCGGTCATCACTCTTTAGTGAGAAATTTGAAAAGGGCACAATATTTTGGATGTCTTTTAAATAGAAGTTATATACTCAACCGTCAAATTTTAAATTAACGGTAGGGCCGCTTCACAACTCTTATTTTGCCCTTCATTTGGATTCAGCTCATACCAAGTGGCTTGTGCTTGTATTTGAACTCATGTTGGTAGTAATCATGGACAGGGGCGGCAATCCTGGGCCCGATAGAGGGACACGTCCCCCAGGAAATTTAGAAATATAGCTAGAAAGAAATATAGCGGAAGAACGTACATATTGGGCTTAGGGATTTTCTAGAATGCATAATTTCAGCATTCAACATTGCAAAATCTCGCTTGGTCGCTACGCCCCGGCCCTCGCCCGATAACACAAAACTATGACGCTCCCGGCCGTGATTTATCCATGGTTGGTGTAATAGATCTTTTTTCCCTTTCATTTCAACTAACCTAATTGTGTGCTATCACAATCATGATTGTTTCATTTTCCCTTTAAAGCAGGCGCGTAGCCAGGGGCGGTAGGGGCAGTAAGAGGACATAGGACGAAAAAGGAGCAGACGAAGAAACATTTTTGAAAATTCTGACAAGTCGAGAACGGTACAACGAATCGTCTTCTTTCTCTAATAATTTAATGAAATGTCAAAGCTTCCGCGCATCGCTCGGGAGGGGGGCAACTGAATTCAGACAAGGATTAAGAGTCGAGAATGGTACAACGAATCGTCTTCTTTCTCTAATAATTTAATAAACCGTCAAAGCTTACGCGCTACGAAGGGCAGGGGAAAACTGAATTCAGACAAGGATTAAGAGTCGAGAATGGTACAAAGAATCGTCTCCTTTCCCTTATAATTTAATGAAACGTCAAAGCTTCCGCGCTTCGCGCGGGAGGGGGGGGGGGGGGGCGGGAATTCAATTCAGACAAGGATTAAGAGTCGAGAACGGTACAACGAATCGTCTTCTTTCTCTAATAATTTAATGAAACGTCAAAGCTTCCGCGCAAAGCGCAGGAGGGGGGAACTGAATTCAGACAAGGATTATAAAGAGTCGAGAATGGAACAACGAGTGTATTTCCACTCCAAATGCGCATCCCGTAAATCGACATTAATTCATTTGGAAAAACATAATGACTTATCTATCAAATTATCTGATCATTTATTTTCTGTATGTGACATGACTACATGTGTTATATGTTTATTTAAGAAAAAGAGTTTCAATGGACAGATTTATGGTGTGTCAAAAACTTTGAAATATAATTAGTTTTTATAACCCAATATTCTGGTTCATTGTCCAATACCTGTGTGTGTAATATCTAACATTCAAATATAAATATATTAAACAGGTTTATTAGATCAAACCCATAATGAAAACTATATCGGTTGAGATTTCTTTATCGGAAAATTCATATTCGATCAAAAAATTAAAAATCTAGATTTTTGTTCATTTGTCAAATTTTGAGCCCAAAATGACATTTATAGTAAAAATACTCGTGTATTCACCCCTTATCTTATTCCTTAGCATTTTCGCAAGATTTTTAGCAAAGATGCATTACCCCTAAATACCATTAAGTCTTTTTTTTTTAGAGCCTTGTTTTGGTAGTGTTTGGCTTGTCTACTATACGACGATACCAAAGCGTATGCATACTTATATACTTACTCTCTTTTGTGTGTTGTTATTTTGATGAATTTATATTCATGATTGTTATTGCAATTTGTTGTTACCTAACAGGGCCTCATGAAAAACCACCACTATTGGTGAAAATATAGAAGCTACCCTGTATCAATATCAGAAATAAATAAATACATGAATAAAGGTATACTTATACAGAGCAGAAGAGAAGGACAAACCACGTCTTGTAAATATAGAAACTAATTGAAAGCAAATAGGGATAACGATATACTCTTCTCTTTCAATTTACAGACATCGCTCTTCCTGGTGACATTTGTAGGAGCCGTAACTATCATCGTCGGAATTTTATCTGGTTTGCAGAAACGCCCAGTTCGCAGACGTGCCGAGTTTTCGCTGTCGGTAGATGATAAAAAAGAGGATGATTCATCCTCCCAATCACTTTTTGCCAGAACAGGATGTGTAAAAAAGGTACATATATGGGGCAGCGAGAGAGAGATGAGTCATGTACCAGAAATGGGGAAATACATGGACATTTTCCGAAAAAGTAATCTACCTTTAGATGCTACGGGCATCGATTGTGTTTCTGAGGGGTACGACTGTGACATCGTCCTCACCATGGGTGGTAATGTGGACTACCTTGAGGGAAAAGACGCGGTTGTCTTTGGATTGGTTCCCACGGAGTTCCGCAGGGAAGGGAGAGAACAATTCGAGAAGTTGTTGGAATTGCGACCGGCTCCAGGTCAGACGTGGATATATTTCAGCACGGAGCCGCCGCTACGTGTACTCAGGTGGACCAGAGACCTCGACCTTATGCGCCTCAAGTATCATGTCCTTATGACCTATGATTCAGATTCAGAAATAGTCGTTCCTTTTGGTTACTACCGGCCCTTTGAGACAACAGGTGTTAATGCGAGCTCCAACCGGGCTTTGGAGATATCCCATCTCCAAGATCCACTCTTGGGAAAGGAAGGCATGATAGCGTGGATGGCCAGCAACTGCAAAGCGTTCTGGCCACGTACGGAATTCATCAGTCAAATGAGGGATGTGCTCCCACTCGATGACTATGGTAGATGTGGTCGGAAAGAGTGCCTCCCATTACGATCCGATGAATGCAACAAACTTATGGCACGCTATAAATTCTACTTCGCCATTCCCAATTCTGAGTGTAAAGACTACATCACGGAAAAGTTCTGGCTCCAGTCGCTGTCCTACGGCACGGTGCCGGTCGTACTTGGCTCGCGGAAGGAATTTTATCAGGCGGTGGCACCTCCGAACTCCTACATTCATTTCAGCGACTTCAAATCCATTGATGAATTAGTGGACTACCTAAATCGCCTCGACAAAGACGACGAGGCCTATCGCAGGTTTTACGACTGGCGAAGTCAAGGAGAAGTGGTGCTCACCTACCCGACACGCCCTACAATCTTCTGTAGAGCACTACCTCATCTCCATGAGAAACGAGATGTGAAGCCATACAAGTATCTTGGCGATTCACCCTGGTTCAAAGGTTGTAGGATGACTCCAGACAGAAAAGTGTTTGATCTGAGCAAACAAGAACAGGAGACTTTGTCTAAATATGAAAATTGGTCGGTATGGCGATGATCGAACATTGAATGTTTGAATATTAAGATGAACTAATTATATCATCGTTATTAGAATCATTGATATCGTCACAAACTATACTGCCAAATCTGACTTCGTATGAATTTGCATAGAAGCGACGCGAGGCCCAGCAGCGTACGATAATCAATAAATTGGCGGCGCCTTAGTTATGAAAGTGGTGATCTGGCCTCATGTAAAAGAAAAAGTTCCTTGCCCAGTTATACATTTTTTTGGCGAGCAAACAAAATATGTCCGGACCTTTTTTTAAATCTTTAACGCTGACAGTCTATGGTTGATCTTAAACGAAACGGAGTTAAAGGGCCACTCTAACCCAACTAACATAGCCTTTCAAAACATGAATACACCTCTACTTATTAATATTCCAGCCTCTGATTTTTCAGAAAATCTCTAAATTGATAAAAAAAAATATGATAATAACCATCCATTTTCACAGTTCTCTCGCTTGCTGGGCTACGCCCCTCAAAAAAAGGTAATACGGTCACGTGGCTTGATGACGCATTTTACGTCATTGCGGGCATGTCCGATTTGATAATTTCCTAATTAGGAATGACGAAATTGCCAGAAACGTACTGGGATTATCAAGTGCATATTATTTTTCGGATAAATGTTTTTTTTTCCCTCCAATTAATATCATAGTTTGCCTTTCAAAAGACATTTTAATGCCTAAATTACCCTCTTTTTCACCGAAAAGGTGCCTGCAGTGACGTCAAAGTTCTGAGAGAATTGATACCAAGCAGTAAAAAAAAAGTTACAACAATACAGAAAATTAATCTTTGTGGGGTAGAATACATTGGAAACAGCTCCATTGCTAATATAATGAATGAGTATTTTTCCTCACTGGCAACAAACCGTAAAAAACCGTAGTATTCAAAGATAATCCAGGACAATTTATTTGTAACGTAAACACTTCCTTCAATTTTGTTCCAGTTACCAGTGAAGATGTTAACAAATGTATTAAAGAAACTCCTCGTAATAAGGCTACTGGTCTTGATACTATACCATCGAGTATTTTGAAGGATTCGTCGCTTACTATTGTTGAATCTCTGGCACGTATAATTAACTTATCATTACGTGAAGGCATTGTACCAAATGAATTGAAGTGCGCCAGAATAACACCTCTTTTTAAAGGAGGCGATTGCACCAACCCGTCGAATTATAGACCTTTATCTGTGTTGCCAGTACTTTCTAAAATATTTGAATGATAACGACATATTGGTACAAAATCAGTTTGGTTTTCGACCACGCTTTTCAACAGAGTTAGCTTTATTGAATCTAACAGAAAATGTGAATACAGCGATAGATACAGGTCATGCCAATGGATTGGTAACGTTGGATCTTGAAAAAGCTTTCGACATGGTGTCACATGATATTCTTTTACAAAAGATGAAGATATATGGTTTCAGCAATGAATCTTTACGTTGGTTTCGAGATTATTTTTCTTTGAGAAAACACATTACTATTATTAACGGTAACGGGTCAGAAGCAAACCAAGTATTTTGTGGCGTCCCACAGGGAAGTATATTGGGGCCACTGTTATTCATATAATGATTTACCGCCTGTTGTCAAGCATTGCACTGTATTAATGTTTGCTGACGACACATGTTTATACTACGCATCTAGAGATCCAAATAGTCTTCAGTGTAGGATCAAAACAGGATCAAAACCGTGTCGATGTGCTATATTAGTGCCCTTGTGTGGGGCATTAATCCTCATTACTGTCATTTATGACTTAAGGGCGTAGGTCCCCTAGTTGATAAGCATAGTAGCATACACATGCTCAGCAGTCACGCAAAACACACATTGGCAAATTATTATTCAATAAAATCTGAGAATGTATACTATCATCTACTCTCTTAAAAAAAAAGAGTGAATTTTCACTCTATTTTCACTTTCTTGGGAGTGACGTCCGTGATCACTTGTTTAGGAGTGAAAATCGATTGATTTTAGATGCTCTCTAAGAAGAAAAGAGTGAATGTTCACTCTATTTTCAATACATTTTCACTCTCCAGAGGAGTGACGTCCGTGATTTTGAAAATTCACTCTTTTTTTTTAAGAGAGTAGATCTATCATTTTTTAATTATTGTTAAAATAATTCCATAAATTGGGGTAAAACAAAAAAATTGCCAATAGCTAATGAGGATTTTTTTTTTAATGGGGAAGTAATGGATTTTTAATGCTAGGCCTAAGAATATGTAGCCTCTGCTGACCTGAGCAACGCAGGGGAAGCAATGAAATTTCGACGATCATATTTTCGGTGAAAATGCCCCTATTACCCTTCAAACTGAGCGAGCCTGTCATGGTCGGCAAGATCGATTTCGGAAATGATATACCATGGAAAATGCTCTCGCATCAGTCAGAACATTTAAATGGGAGAATAATTACACCCGTCATGATTTCGGAAAGACATTGGACTGTTTTAACTGTGAAATCGGGAATTTTCTGTTCATTTCATTTCATTTATAAAGAGATCGAAAGAAATACGAGTTCCTTTGAAAAATATTTTATGAGTAATTCATCGAAGGATGTTTATTTTCATTGGTCAATAATTTGTTTATCTCGGTCTTTGGCATTTGCCCCCTCAAAAATCATCTCTATTAACGGGCTATATGCCCCCCAGCCCCCCCCCCCCCCGAGCCAGAAAAATATGAAAAGAAAATAAGGAAATAAGAATAACAAACGAGGAAAAGTTGTTAAAGAAAAATGTACCATAAATCCGCAAAATAGGATAATAAAAATATCACCAAAAGAGCAAAAGCATGGGACTATAATGCGAACATATTCCATTGATGTTTTGATGTTTATGAATCGAGTTAATCAATATATCCATCGTCGGACCAGTGATCGAGTGCACTTCTGTTCAGTCGAAAAGGATGATGATTGTGAGAAAAAGGGTGTGGGCGGGTGCGTTTGTGGATGAAAGGAAAAGGAGTGGTGGTGAATGGGTAAAAGGAAAGAAAGTAAAAAGACTATATATTTTATTATTTTGATGTATAAACTATACGCATGTTTGTGCTTATATGGCTTTGTTATAGCCTCTTTCATTGATTTATGACGAATGAGATAACATTAAAAAAAGGGAATAAAGAAATTGTGTCTTAGTTTTTAACATCAATGGAATGATTTAACCGAGTTTCATTAGTTGAAAATAGTGACCTCAATATCGGCCTAATTTAACCAGAATATTGTGGCATTTCGTTAGGTCCCTTAAATTTAGAAGCACATGCATTTATACTCTGACTATATACATCTTAATTCTAATCTTTCTTTTAAAATATGATCCTGGAAATTCCCTCTTTCACTCCAACTGAATTAGACTTTGGCCATTACTTGTATGTCATTAAATTTCAAAATACATGAACAGGAAATTGGCTGCATGCATTCGTACAAAATTGAGGTATTGGGTGATTGAGATAGAAAGGGATTGATGCGTGGACTTCTTGTATAGGGAACCCATTGAAGCGTCGCTAGCTTTGGAGATGGAGCTAGGGGCCTTGGGGTAATCGGATTCGTCTATATACATGTACGTACTATAGCACTAGCACTGCAAACAGCCGGGTACCCAAAACAGCCACTCCCGATATTTGCCTCTTTGTGATCGTCCCTACCTCTCTCTTTCTCCTTCTTACTGTTTAATTGCTGTGGCCCAAAACCAATTATTCTTGCTGGATTATAATAGAGTGTGACTACATTGATATGCTTACTAGACCAAATACATTATTGATGACACGTTGCAAACAAGCAGCTAAAGTATGATGACCATCTTGCGAAAATCTAAGGTGAGTATTAAAACTAGAAAGTCATTTATTATTCGCTTTCCTCTGCCATTGTATAATTGTACTGACGTATTTAATTAAAACTGTTGGACGAGAGTGGAAGCAAAGACCACAGCAAAATTTAGCTTAGGTCTCGCGATCCGCTTCTCCAATGTCCGATGCTCATCATGTTCATGTTAATATCACCAAGCCCTGCTTGAAGCCCCTCTTAAAGTGTAGTGGGAGCCCAACACAATTAATGGCAAAATTTCACTTAAAATGTATCATAATGTGAAAGAGGATGTCAATTAAGACACATCCCAACCTTTCACCTACCTATTAAATCGACCCTTGCAGACTGGCCGCTTAATTTCCAAAAGACCTAAAACTCGCTTAAATTATTCCAATCGCTAAAAATAATCGATCAAATCAAAAAACAAAATTCATCCCTATTTCTCTGGAAAAAGCTATTCATTCAAAAATAGTTATAAATGCTGATTTCTATATACGGCGAGTGCTACTTTGATGCATAAACTTAAATGGCAAAATGTTGAAGAAAGAGTAAAGTACCAATGCTGTCTGAAAGTTGACACAATTTTAAACAACCTTGCTCCTTTGTATTTAAATACATTTGTATCCAGACGTCCAGCACAGTACCCTACAAGGTATGCCCTCAATAGCCAAGCATTTATACCCAAACCCCGGACTGATTTAAAAAAAACGCTTTTTTTTTTTTTTTTTTTTTTTTCTTACTTTGCATGTTTACAGTTCAATAAATTACCACTTTCTATTCAATAAGTTTTCAAAATTCAAACCCGACACTATCAGTCTCTTCTTTAAATTAAAAAAAAAAGTATATTTATGATGGATTTCACTACATTCAACGAGGGCTGACACATTGTGTTTGTTCGTTTGCTTGTTTGGTTGTTATCTTTTACCCCGCTTTCACACAGAGGAAAAATTCTTTAAATTAAAGAATTTAATGCTGATTTGTTCAAAGAGCTTTAAACTAACCAGCTTTACATAGTGCTTACACTGTCTTCCTCTTGTGCAATCCACTTTAATTTGCCGTTTTTCTTTTTAGCCACACTTTTTCTTTAAACTCTTCAGTATGACTTGAAATTTTCTTATCTTTTAGTGTGTTAGTGTTTTAAAGTGTTTTAGTGTTTTAAATTTGTTTGATTTTTATCATATCAGTGCAAGTATATCAATTTATGTGAACTTGTTCTGTTTGATTGATAAATATAGTTATTAGCCCTTGCTTTATTTGGCTCATTGGGACCAAACTTGAATTGTATGTAGGTCGTATTTTCAAACTAAAACGTGTTCTGTGTTAACGTACCTAATATATCTAGTAGTAACTGTCTAATATGTATTGTATATATATATATATATATATGTTTTTATTTGTTGTTGTTGTAATTTGTACTTGTACTTTGTCACTTACCTACAGGGCTTCCGTGAAAAGCAGGCCTTGCGGCTTTGAAGGGACTACCCTATATTTTAAAGAATACTGAATAAATAAAATAAATAGATAAATAAATATTAGCTACGGTATATAGGTACTCTACACCATGTACATACGAGGTTCTAGACGACAATTTTTTTTTTTTTTATTTATTTATTTATTTTTTTTTTTTTTGGGGGGGTGGGGGTACTTGCGATCATCTTTTACATGCCTCGTTTAAATCTATTTTAAATCAAGTAAAAATGTGAGTATGTGTGAGGGTGGGGTTAAATAATTATTTGGGCGTCGGTTTGAGCCTCAAAGCCCTTCCCCCTCCCTCAGAACGGTTGCTGGCGGGCCTTGGTCATGACACATTGTACTAACAAATATCATTTGTTGATTGGTGTTGAACAGGTTCACATACGTTTCGGAATACCACTTTTTGGAAAAACGAACATCACGTAAACAGTTAACAACTTAATTATTCCTACCCCTTATAATTTTTTTTTCTTAACTCGAGAATGAAAGATTTGACAGTGGACTGCACGTTAGATTAGGGCCTTTGTTGAATATTTTTAGATTTATTTAGTTTTGATATGTCACATTCTTAAGAAACTTAAATCGGGACTAATCGATTGTTCGCATACTTAACAAATTACAATACTTGGCTATATACATGTAGCTGTACGCCCACTGTAGAAACCTACATACTCCTTGGTCCCGAAGCTAGAGCCTTGGGCAAACACGACTTAACAAAATACTCATTCTAAGACTCGTTTGTGCGGAGAATAATTCCTTGTGTTCACAATGCTCAACAATAGGGAATTTTAGATTTGCACAAAGACAACGTGCTACGGTCGACGTCCTTTTAATGCACTGCCTTGAATCATGGACCTATTACGCTTGAATGGACGTCACGCGTATCAGTCCACAAATATAAAAGTCCCTAATGCGAACATTCAGGAGAGAGAAGATTTCGTATGACTATGAGCATAGCAAATAAAAGGAGGTTCATCTGTTTAACAACAGCGATTCATTCTGAATACTTTCTCACTCACTCAGCCCATGCCACTAGTGGTGTAGCCAGGGGCGTCGCTATCTTTCAGTGTGGGGGGGGGGGGGTGTAGAAGCCACCGATTACCGCCATACCTAGCCCAGAATTACCGACAAATATATATTTTGCCAATGTCCCAATGTCTACAAATTTAACCCTATAAACCTGGGGCCAGGAGCTTAGTTATTTTTAGTCCCCCCCCCTCCCGTGCGAGGCGCGGAAGCTTTGATATTTCATTAAATTATTAGAGAAAGAAGACAAGACGATAGGTTGTACCGTTCCCGATTCAAAATTCTTGTTTCACCCCTCCCGCGCGAAGCGCAGAAGCTATGACATTTCATTTAATTGTTAGAGAAAGAAGACGATTCGTATACCGGTCTCGACTCTTAATCCTTTTCTGAATTAAGTTCCCCCCCCCCCCCTCCCGCCCAAAGCACGGAAGCTTTGACGTTTCATTAAATTATTACTATTAATCCTTGACTAAATTCGATTGCTTGTTGTTGTTGTTGTTTTGGTTTATAGGCGTTTGTCATTCAGAAGTGAATATTTACGCAATCACTTAAGTACATGTAATAGTCTGATTTTCAGACCCTTTTATCAAATAGTCGTGGCTCCTGCATACGTGGCGCTAGGTCCGGCAACCGGAGTCGAGCTACCACTTTGACTAATTTTTTTCGTTCGGTCTGTTTGTCAAAATCCTCTCAAACTTATTCCTTTTCAATGTACACTATTAAATTGAAATATATCGTGTCTCAAAACTATCACTCACCGCTTTCTTGATGTAAAACACAGTAAATAATTCTCCAGATCTGTGGAAAACGTGTCTCAATCTTGATTTCGACGAGTGCCCTCTGTTTTTATGGGGTTTAGTATTCCGATATAATATGTTAAACATGTAACTGTAAAGAAGATTCATTTCATTTTTTTTTTTAATGTGAAATGAACATTCCCTTCTTTGAAAAATCGATGGTTTGATAAAGCATGTCTATAATATAGATATTAATTTTGATATTGGTACTCTGTTAAAAACCAATTTGGAAAAAAATATTGATGATATTGTTACAAATGCATTTTGGAACTTATATAAAATGATACTTTTGAGAAACGAAAAGGGGAAAGATGAAAGGAAAAATAACGGTGGTATGTATTTTTGACATCAACACAGCTCTCTTAAAAAAGGAAAAGGAAAAATGTTTAATTTACCTGAATTGATAGAAATGTATGTGTAAACTATTACAGTTGTTATGTTAAACAAAAAAGTATGTGAGTTTGATTATTTTGTTGTAATAAAAAACACCTGTTAAGGGTGAAGAAGAAAAAGAATTCTCCAGCACCAAATATCCAAAACCCGGACCAGAAGCAAATAAGGGTAAACTTAAAGTACCAGAGCGAAGTTTTAAAAATGCTTGAAACCTTAATAATGTTGGCATCATTGCAAAGGGAATATTACAATCTTCCTAATAATTTATATTTACTTTTCAAAAATGGTTACAGAATTGACCAATCTACCATCAAGAGTGATGAAATTGCTGCCTGATTTTTCCGCCCTTGATCAGCCCGCTGTTTGCCCAGTAGTTGCTGACTGGATCAAGGCAAATAAATTGTTATTGAATTTACAAAAGAACAATGCTCTTTAGTTATTATTGATACATCACCAGTAAATATTGTACTTAATAATACTATCATCCAAAAAGTCTCTTCTGCGAAGTTCCTAGGAATGACAGTACATGATAAGCTTTCATGGAAGCTGCATGTTGCTAATGTATGTAAAATAATATCTAGAAATATTGGTATTTTGAACGAGGTAAAATTGTATTTTCCATTTTGTATACTGCTTAAGTTGTGCTCGACTTTAATACTTCTTTCTTGCACTATGAAATCCTTGAGTGGGACGCGTGTGGAAATACTCGGCGCAATATAATATAATTCTACTGTTACAAAAGAAAGCAATGCGAAGCATATGTCACACCAATTTCCGCGCTCATACTCATGAACTCTTTCACGCAAATAATGTTTCGCAGATACACGACTAATTTTCTTATGACCTTTGATATATTTATGTGACACACGCCAGAAAAAGTTTTATCTCAAATATGTTTAACAAAAATACTGGATTCCATAGTTATCCCACGAGATGAGCATGCAAGCTCTTATTATATCACCTACCAAAAACAAGTAGGATATTTTCCAACAGACTCTTTACTTTCACTGGCCTAATATTTTGAAATGCCCTTCGCGGTACATTGAAAAAAAAAACCCTCAAAATTTGAATTAAAAAATGCCCTCATCTTGCAAACGAATCAGAATCACTAGTTCCCCAGTCTTTCGCATTTGGCCAGACTGGCCATTTTTTCGCTTCGAAATTGTGACTCGTGTATGATTTGTTTCCATATCATACTACTAAAAAAAGATTACTCCATGGCCATCCTCTCTCTCTGCCTCTCTCTGCCTCTCTCTGTCTGTCTCTCTCTCTGTCTCCCTCTCTCCCTGTCTTCTTCTTCTCTTTCTCCCGTTTTCCCTCTTTCCCTGTTTGTCACTCTCTCACCATTGTTTCTTCATCTACCATCCTCTTGTCATGCTGCCACTGTTCAAAGATAACAATTTCTTTTTAATTTCGTTTCCATGGCAACGGCCTTATTTTGTTACTTTAATAAAGTGACTCAAATTTTAGCTATGATCAGACGGACAGCTGAAGTTATTTTATGCTTAATATTTGTTTAATGTTCATGGTATTCCATAAATTATGTCCAATATTTCTCGATTTGTTTACACCATAACGGCCAAGCGCTCACGTCCATCACCTACTTTATGGCAACCAAACAGACAATCATACCCGATGGTCCTAGAAAACAGAAAGCATTCATTAAAATTATGCCAACTTGTATTAAACTTAAAAAACAACAACTCATTTTCTGTTTGTTTTTATAAATGTTATGTTGTCTTGGGGGGGGGGGGGGGTCTTTTTCTTATATACATTATCATATTGCTCCGTTTAGTCTTATTTCACAACGCCCCCTATCGTCAGAGCATGGTCAGAGTCAGCAGCCTAACATGTTAGCCTATGGACGTTTGTTTTTTTAAATCGTTAAAAATTCATTTTTTGTTTAAACGAAAAGCACATCCACCCGACGTACGTTATCACTAGCTCTTTCATTGGAGCCCTCATGTCTCATTGACTTTTGAAAGTTCACCCACCGTAATTTTTCAAAATAGGTTGCAAGCTCGTCATTGCCTATAATACACATGTGAAACAAGTCTAACTTTGGACTCAGTTTGCCAAGCGATTTGAAGATTATAGGTCGAGCACACGAAACATAAAAAGCATGAATTATCATAGATCACTTCTGCCTATTTCATTATGTCCATTTCATCCAACCCCCCACCGTAATTTTTCAACTTAGTAAAAGCAAACATTTAGCCGAGGTAAGCAAAAACATGAATATTCATGACACACCATGGACTATTCGGTTATTAACAGAGGGGTGCAATCGGTCATCACGTCAAACTCCCCTAATTGCCACCAAGTATTTCATATAATTATATAGTTTGGTATGTTTCTTTTACTCACTCATGAATTATTAAATATCAATGATGGTCTAAAGAAATGTAAAATAAATTTTAGTTGATATTTATTAACAAAGTAATTTATATTTAGCAAAGCAATCTCACATCCAAAATTACTATCAAGTGTCGTCTGCTACGCCGATTGTCGCCTGCTTCGTTAAAGGCACATATTTATCGTTTGGACTGTAAGGTATACCAGGGAGATTTGTATTTT
The DNA here is from genome assembly GCA_035222895.1 of Strongylocentrotus droebachiensis. Classification (NCBI taxonomy): domain Eukaryota; kingdom Metazoa; phylum Echinodermata; class Echinoidea; order Camarodonta; family Strongylocentrotidae; genus Strongylocentrotus; species Strongylocentrotus droebachiensis. The sequence continues at coordinate 26,390 of JAVYIG010012765.1, read as the reverse complement.
CCTGCAGTACAACGTATAGCAGGAAAATGTTGTATATGCGGATCCTTTTAATGATTACGTAATAGAGTGGAGAAGTGTGACGTCATCAAAAATCTATTTTTAGAATTTCTCAATTTTTTCTTCATATTCCGAAAGAACACCTAAAATAATGTCAAAATGTCGAAAACCAATTGAATATTTTAAGTATTGGCTGAGATATGACCATCTGAATGAATATATGTCCTATGGGAGGTCAGTGTTATATGCTCTGGCTCCTAACCATTAGGAGCCAGAGCATATAACACTGAGTTCCTATTGGGAGTATATTTATTCAGATGGTCATATCTCAGCCGATATTTAACATATTCAATTGGTTTTCGACATTTGGACATTATTTTTGATGTTCTTTCGGAATATGAAGAAAAAATTGAGAAATTCTAAAAATTGATTTTAATGACGTCACAGCTTCGGTACTCTATGGAAGTGGCGAGGCGGTATGGTTTGAATAACTTAGGCAGGTGAAAGTTATTGTATTGAGAAGGAAAGGAATGTTCAGAAAGGCATAGAGAGGGAAGTGGGCGTGGTAGCCATTCTAGCTTTGCACCTACATCAGTACGAGAATACACCCGACGGCGCGGTGGCCTGTACTTTAGCGCGCGAACACATCACACCCAATGGCATACACCCGGTACCCTGCAACACAGTGGAACATTCTAAGAAATTAAAAAATTATCTACAACATGGACCTCTTGAATCATCTGAGAAGTAACTTACCCTATTCTGATAACTTCAATGAATGTCAAGATAACAATGGCTGCTTTTCCATCCAAAAATAAAACTAGTTTGCAATTAGAAATAGTCAATTTCTTGATAATTTCACAAAATATATTTGCCGCCGCATTCAATATGACGTCATTGACAGCTGATTGGCTAGTTTGGTAGTGACGTCGAACGAGCTATTTTGCGCTGCAGTGATCGAGCGAGCGAAAATGAGACAATCGGAGCAATATGTATAGACAAACTTAAAATGTGTTTTAATTTATATATTACACTGTTGGTTATAAACTTAAGGTGGAATAATTATTTACCCAAGTTATGGAATGATTTTGACAATGATTTATTCCTAATAGATCTAAATAATAGTATACATTCTCAGATTTTATTGAATAATAATTTGCGAGTGTTTGTTTTGCGTGACTGCTAAAGCATGTGTGTGCTACTATGCTAATCAACTAGGGGCCCTACGTCCTTAAGCCATAACAGACAGTAATGAGGATTAATACCTCACAAAAAGGCACTAATATAGCTGTCTGACAAGGTATTTATTCTGGGGGCTCACAGTAACGAGGCAATTGCTTCGCCACTGAATAATAACTGTACGCAGCGGGGGCTAGGGTAGGGGGCAGTTCATACAACACAAAGAATGCAATAAATTATCAATAATTCATTGCATTTTCCCCCGGTCCCCAACGGAAAAAATTCCTCTGTAGGGCCATGCATTATGGTTCAAACTTCAAGGCATGTCCACATAGAGGATTTGTATATGTTAGGGGGCGGGGCAAAATGCAATGAATTATTAATAATTTATGCGTTATCTTTGTTTTTTTGTATTTGTGGGGGCGGCGACGTACCCTAGCCCCCGCTTCGTACAGTCATGATTCAGTGGCTAAGCAATGGCCTCGTTACTGTGAGCCCCCATGATGCTATATTAGTGCCGTTTTATGAGGCATTAATCCTCATTAATGTCTCTCACTTCTTTTTTGGCATTGTCTACTATTTGTATTATGACCGTGTTCTTCTATCTTTGTCATGTAAAGTACTGTCTTTTCCTGTTCTCGTCTCTGTTGGCATCCCCCTCCTGTTTTGTAGTTCCTTTTGTAGTTTATTTAATTACTCATTATTCCTATTTATCATTTAACGTGTTCACACTTGTACAAGCATCGCTTTTTAGTGGACCCCTCTGTTTCCAATTCTACATTTGTTGTAAATGTTTATAATTGATTTGAAATGTTTTGTTGGAAACATAATTCAAATGGAATTGAAAAATTGAATTGAATTGAAATATAAGCAAATTTTCTAATATTCTTGATCCGTTAACATGGTAATAGCCCTTGTGAACACACAGGGACGGGCCCTAACTATAACCGGGGTTAAACCCATTAAAAATTGTGTCTCAGGTGGTATGTGCCTTATCAGTTTTTTTGCACCATGGACTTATACTGCTTATATGTGGGAATTGCCATATATTATTAGGTAACTGTACAGTGTATTTCCACTCAAAATGCGCATCCTGTAAAACGACATCAATTCATTTGGAATAACATAATGACTAATGCCTAGGTCACATACGTTAGCGGTCACATATGTTAGGGGAACCGCACGGCGTATTTTGAATTTGTGGAGACAGAAAATCTGCGACTGCCGTACGGCCTTTGAAGTGATGACGCACGGTCGGCTTAAGGCGTCCCTGCGGCGGCTGTAGCCTTTTGACAAATACTAAGGCAGACGCAAGGTAGCCGCAAGGTGCCCGCAAGGCGGTAGAAGGGGGACCGTACGGCGACCTTGCGGCCAGACTGACGCTACCGCTTCACCCCTGGAGTATATAAAAACGCAAGGCTGCCGTACGCCCGACGTACGGTCGCCATGGAACTGCTCTACGACATGGCTACGGCGTGTCTAATCGCTAAGGCCAACCTAGAAATTAAAACATTTATAACTCCGCGTTATAATCCCACGGCGACCTGTACGGCCTGTGGGTTGTTTCATAAAGAGTTCGTAAAGTTACGCATGACTTTACGAACGACTTGTATATGAAGTGCCAGATAGGATGCCCACAATTTTTTCTGAAATTTCCAATAACCTCAATTAAATTATGGCAACAAAATATACCTTGCATTAAAAATGGTTGTTATAATACGAATGTTAATCTACATCTGCACAGTTCAACTTAATAAATAATAATCAATAATGATTAAGCATCCCATTTGGCTTTTCATATACAAGTCGTTCGTAAAGTCATGCGTAACTTTACGAACAGCTTTATGAAACATCCCATGTAAAGATAATGATACGCCCTAGGGTGACCCTGCGGCCGACGCAAGTATCTCTCGATTTCGGAGGCGTACGGCTGCCGTATCTTAGCCGTAGAGCAAATGTGACCTAGGCATTATCCATCACATTATCTGATCATATATTTTCTGTGAGTGGCATGACAACATGTATTGTATGTTTAATCAAGAAAAAGAGTTCCAAAGGACAGAATTATGTTGTGTCAAAAACTTTAAAATATAATTAGTTTTATGACCAAATATTTTGAGTATACACTTTTATGGTTCATTGCCCATTACATAATTATGTGTGTAATATCCAACATTCAAATGAATATTAAACAGGTTTATTAATCCAAGCTCGTAATAAATACTAAATCAGTTGAGATTTTTTTAATCAGAAAATTCATATTCGATCAGAAAATAAAAATGTAGATGTTTTACATTTGTCATATTTTGAGCCCAAAATGACATTTATAGTAAAAATATTCGTGTATCGACACAAATCCTATTCCTTGGTATTTTCGCAAGATTTTTAGCAAAGATGCCATGCAATACCCCTATTAGATACCATGCTTTACCCCTACAATACCATGAAGTCTTTTTTTAGACCCCTTTTTGGTAGTGTTTGGCTTGTCTACTATACGACGATACCAAAGCGTATGCATAATTATATCACTTACTCTCTTTTGTGTTTTGTTCTGTTATTTTGATGAGTTTTTATTCATGATTGTTATTGCAATTTGTTGTTAACTAACAGGGCCTCATGGAAAACTACCTATAGTCTGTGAAAATATACAAGCTACCATGTATAAATATCAGAAATAAATAAATAAATGAATAAAGGTATACTTAGACAGAGAGGAAGAGAAGGACATCCTACGTCTTGTAAATATAGAACCTAATCTAGAGCAAATAGGGATAACGATATCATATTCTCTTTCAATTTACAGAGATCGCTCTTCCTGGTGACATTTGTAGGAGCCGTAACTATCATCGTCGGAATTTTATCTGGTTTGCAGACACGCCCAGTCCGCAGACGTGCCGAGTTTTCGCAGTCGGTAGAGGATAATACAGAGGATGATTCATTCTCCCAATCACTTTTTGCCAGAACAGGATGTGTCAAAAAGGTACATATATTTGGCAGCGACAGAGAAATGCGTCACATACCAGAACTGAAGGAATACATGGACATTTTCAAAAAGAGCAATCTACCTCTAGGTGCTACGGACCTCGATTGTGTTTCTGAGGGGTACGACTGTGACATCGTCCTCACCATGGGTGGTAATGTGGACTATCTTGAGGGAAAAGACGCGGTTGTCTTTGGATTGTCTCCCACGGAGTTCCGCGGGGAAGGGAGAGAACAATTCAAGAAGTTGTTGGAATTGGAACCGGCTCCAGGTCAGACGTGGATATATTTCAGCACGGAGCAGCCGCTACGTGTACTCAGGTGGACCAGAGACCTCGAACTTATGCGCCTCAAGTATCATGTCCTTATGACCTATGATTTGGATTCAGACATAGTCGTTCCTTTTGGTTACTACCGGCCCTTTAATACACCAGGTGTTAATGCGAGCTCCAACAAGGCTTTGGAGACAGCCCATCTCCAAGATCCACTCTTGGGAAAGGAAGGCATGATAGCGTGGATGGCCAGCAACTGCAAAGCGTTCTGGCCACGTACGGAATTCATCAGTCAAATGAGAGATGTGCTCCCACTCGATGACTATGGTAAATGTGGTCGGAAAGAGTGCCTCCCATTACGATCCGACGAATGCAACAAACTTATGGCACGCTATAAATTCTACTTCGCCATTCCCAATGCTGAGTGTAAAGACTACATCACGGAAAAGTTCTGGCTCCAGTCACTATCCGCCGGTACGGTGCCGGTCGTAGTTGGCTCGCGGAAGGAATCTTACCAGGCGGTGGCGCCTCCCAACTCCTACATTCATTTCAGCGACTTCAAATCCATTGATGACTTAGTGGACTACCTAAATCGCCTCGACAAAGACGACGAGGCCTATCGCAGGCTCCAGGACTGGCGAAGTCAAGGAGAAGTGGTGCTCAACTTCCCGACACGCCCTACAATCTTCTGTAGAGCACTACCTCATCTCCATGAGAAACGAGATGTGAAGCCATACAAATATCTTGGCGATTCACCCTGGTTCAAAGGTTGTAGGATGACTCCAGACAGAAGAGTGTTTGATCTGAGCAAACAAGAACAGAAGACTTTGTCTAAATATGAAAATTGGTCGGTATGGCGATGATCGAAAATTGAATGTTTCACTATTAAGATGAACTAATTATATCATCGTTATTAGAATCATTGATATCGTCACAAACTATACTGCCATCTGTGTACAGACTACTGTTAATCTGCTTCATTGAATTCAGTTCATTGACTTCTTCGTAACGCTTAATTACGTTGGGCTTGAAACCCAATCGTATATCATAGTTTACGTCTCCCATCACAATGACATTTAAGTTAAAAGTATCGACAAATGCGCATCTTCATACTTATCCAAAATATCGGTGTTGCTATCTGGAGGGCAATACCTGCATGACAGAAATAAAAACGGAGTGGAAAATTCCGGTCCAAGTGAGTGAAGATCTTCCGAATTAACCAATTCATACGAAATAGAACTTTGGATGTAAATAGCAACACCGCCTCCATTGCGATTTCGGTCTTTACGAATCAGATCACAATCTTGTATATGAAGTTCGTTATCATGAATAGACACGTCGAGAAGAGTTTCATTCAAGGCCAGAACATGAATGTCATTGTCATGCAAGAAAACTCTGATTTCATCCATATTTCTATACAGACTACGAATGTTATGATGTGTACATTTAAAACGATTGAATATAATTAGCATGACCAGAGTTTAGTGTATAAGCCGCACGCTGTACAGGCTTGCGATTTGTGCATAAATACAGTATTGGGTTTAGAATTGGCAAAAGGTAAGCATTCAAATATGCATTATGTAAATTTCCAATTCAGAAATTCGTAATATATATCATCATATAGATCATTATTAACTCCCGCACATTTTGTGTGCATCCATGCAAAGCAATTTGTACATTGTAGTCCTCTTTGGTTATTTTTAACTGGTTAAGTACATGAAACACAAGGGTATTGTATGGTCATTACATTCATTGGATAAATGGAAAAAAAAAACTAAACTAAACTAAAGTGAAAGTATGTATGCAAGTATAAAAACGTAATTACAGTTCAATCCTTAAAAAAAAGCAATATGTTATTCAAGCGAATGAGAAACAAGAAAAACAAGACTTAATGTATTTGTTTAAATAGCAGAGAGTGCGTCACTGTACATTTGAGAAAATGCTTAATTCAGTTTAAAGTTTGTATAAGTAAACTTCCGTAGTATCACAATGGCCCGAATTCACAAAGGAGGTTTGTCGACAAACCTCCTTTTGTTATTTACAAAGCAGGTTTGTAAAAAAACGCGTCAAAACGCGTCATATGACGTACATAAACCTTGGTTTGTCACAAACCTCCTTTGTGAATTCAGGCCAATAAGTCCAAGTCACTTTCAGAGTGGATTACTCGTTTCATTGTCTTTCGGCCAGTGGCGGGGAGAAGGGCAATGACCCTTCCATCAGCCTAGGACCACGTAGCGAGTACCTTGCGACAAACTTTGCAATGCGTAATGTGCCTAGGATTTATTACTATACTACATCCAAGATGTCTACCAAAACTCTCAATTCGTTGCTGAAATATTATCAAGAGAAAAGAAGAAACAATGCTATATGAATGAAGGAAAAAAAAGGGATTTGTTAGGCTTCCAGGGAGAGGTTTTAATTGTTGTTAAGAAATGTCTACCCCTAAAGCGCCAATCGAAATGGTGACTTAACTGACTAACTTTTTTAAAGCGGATAATCAAATTTTAGTTAATGTGTAATCCGAATAGAAGTTGACTTATGTTATAATCCAGCTGGTTACGTAATGATAACGAGGTTGCAATATGAGTCCCCACATGCATGGCATAGGCAACCGGGTTATAGGATTTACCAATGATTTGGAGAGGGGGCAATGTAATTACTTCCCCAAGTCATTACCATCGTGGCCTCGAAACGGAAGGGACGTATTAATATTTCTACGTCAGATAAAACAGCGTTGGGAGCGTGGTAAGGGTTGACAAGGGGGTCGCAATCTTACCCATTTCCATCGCGTCCTCTTAGACTCACGTATATAGCAGGAACGTCTCCACTGTCGTCAGTGTCGTCAGTAACCCCAGACAACTACCCCTAGGACAACTACCCCCGGACAACTCCCCCCAGGACAACTACCCCCTATGATAGTTGCCCGGGGTTAGTTGTCCTAGAGGATGGTTGTCGTAGGGGGTAGTTTACGGGAGGGTAGTTGTCCGGGGATAGTTGTCGCAGGGGGTAAAGTCGTCCTAAAGGGTGGTTGCCCCAGGGGGTTGTCGTCCTAGAGGGTGGTTGCCCTAGGGGGTAGTCGTCTTAGAGGGTGGCTGCCCTAGGGGGTAGTTGTCCGGGGGGTAGTTGACTGGGGGTGGTTATCTGCGGGGTGGATGTCCAGGAGGTAGGTGTCCTAGAACCGTCCGTACGCAATATGTTAACTTGTTTAAAAAGAGAACGTTATTGTATCCCGTCACCGGGGTAACTTTTTTAATTGTCTAGTCTTTGATAAAAAGATCTATGCTCTATTATGTTTTACACTTCAAAACATATTTAACTAATAAGCTTCTAATTCTGTACAAAGTTTCATAAGAAAAAAAACATACATAACGTGCTAGTCGTGGAATTATTTTTATGACCAATAAATAGAAATATGAACAAATAAATTTCAAATCATGTTCTGTTTATTATTTACCAGGTTGACGTCATGAAATAATAAAACTTATGACAAAGAAATGCATGTAATTAATTCAAACAATACATTATCTCCTAGTCTTATCTTCCCTTTCACATGCATGAGACGCATTTGTTTTAAGGCGTATCTTTTCTTGTAATATTCCATTTCACTGCACTTTTTCAGCTCTCTTCACTTCGTCAAACAATTTCGTTTTCTTCTCCCCCCCCCCCTCGTATTCTTGTCTCTTCCTTTTAAAATAATAAATGTGCTGTAGCCCATTTATATTTTGTGCTTAGTTTATTTTTATTTTCGCGAGTAAAATATATACACATCCTCTATTCATTAATGAATTGGGATGTTCGGAATATCCTCGTCTGACGTAAATCCATGTTTATATGACCAATAACAAAAATGAACAGAGGAAAAGCAGCAACTGGTGGTCAAGTTGACCGTATACCGCAACGGGGCGATGGTGCCACAACATAATCCCTCATCTCAAAATTTCGCTCGATATTAATGAGGGGGGGGGGGGCTTTCAAAGGAGGGAGGGGTAGGATGAAAGTTCTGAACCACACCAACATGCTTCTGACTGCCAATCATGTCTGTCACTTGGAATCAGATCTTATTTTTATGTATTATTTGACCAACAGCTTAATTCGGTTTCTGAAAATACATTATATATCAGTTGCTTGGCATTATTACCATAGCAACGGGAACTAAGAGATATATATCATCAAAATATGATGAAACTGCATCATCTGACATCAAACTTCTTAAAAAATAGTCATTGCAGCGTAAATTTTTGATGGTTTTATTTGATTTGATTTGATTTCTGCATTTTTCATACAATAATAATCAGTAACAATATGAACATTTTGTACATAGTGGAAATATTTTTTTAAATCACAATGAATAACAAATTGTTATGAACCATAGCAAAATGCAGAAGATCTGCAGCGTAAGCATGCGCTTAAAGTACTTGTAGCCCTTTAACTTGTGATTACAGCAATAGCAAAATATGATAATAATTATAAACAGGCAGAAAATAACAGGAATTCAATGGCAAAACATGACTTGCTTCAGGAGACACAGAGAGAGAGAGAGACAAAAAAAATTAAAGAGAGAGAGAGAAAGGGAGCAAGCGAGAGAGAGCAAGCGAGAGAGAGAGAGAGAGAAAGAGAGAGAGAGAGAGAGAGAGAGAGATTGGCTTGTCCTACCTAGCAGCATGTAATGCTTTACAAAAAGTCATAATATAGGTACGGGCGATCAAAAGTTATGTCAAAACAGGCATTCCCCACCTAACTAAATAACTCATGAAAACAATAAAAACAATGCAAAACAGAAAATCAATTCAAAATACTGGTGAATTTAATTTTCCTCCATTAACAATCTTCAACGAACCCGAACTTAAGAATATTCAAAGAAAATTGTTGTATCCATAATACTCATCCAGCCATGCATAAATTGCTGTACCCTGTATAGCGCTAGCCGCTGCGTTCACAAAGTGGGTGGCATCGAGTACGCCGGAGTACACGTCATATGGTATTTCATTGTGACGTCACGCCATGCAAACTGCTCCTGCTAGCGCGTTTCATTTTTATCATAGTAACGCACCATGGAAACGCGTATCTGTAAACCAAGGTCATTTTTTGTTTAAATATCAATATCTAAGTTACAAACAATTTTCATATTGCCTGATCTTCTTGAAGCAAATAACGGAGAAACTCCGAGTCACACTTGAACTTACATCAGTGCGGTTTTTGGTTTACATTTCTCTCTAGACTGGAGTCTATATCGAATTCTATCTCCTAACGCTTCTCATTTTCTTCAAGAAAAGCAGCCGATAATCATGTCTTTAATTAATTTCCATGAAACGAGTGATTCGTCTGATGATGGAGCTTCACATGTTGGGCAAATGGATCTTCGAAATGATGACCTGTCGGATGCAACGATTGAAGAAACACTGGAAGTGGAAGAATCATCTACTGAAGATCGCATCGACGAAGTGACAGGTAATGAAAGTAGACTAAAAGATTTATGGATGTCTAGACTAGTTTTCTTAATCATGTTAATATTCAGAGCAACCTAGATCTAAGTCCCGTGTGGCCTTTCCAGGACAAGTTGGATGAGATCGAGATCTAGATCGAGACTTGCTTCAATTCAAGTTCAGGATATCTCTCGTTTTTAGATCTAGGGCCTATTTGACGATATAGATCAAGATTATATTTATTCTTAGACTAGTCTAGACCTCGAGACACTAGCTAGAATAGCGTTTTGAAATGGTTAAACATTTTGATGAACATTGTAATTTTGTTAAATTGACTTTTTTTGTTCCTAAGAGTAAGAGCGAGTGCAAAAGTTTATTTAGGCCTCTGTCTTATTGCGCCAAAATGTAGGCCTACTGGAGTGTATTAACAAATACACTCCTCCAAAACCCTAGATCTATCCAATTAATATCAATATAGATCTAGGCTAATTACTTTAGATCTAGCACTATTATTTTATTACTAGACCTAGATCTAGATCTAGTCTAGATCTAGACCTATTATTATTATTATTATTATTAGATCTATTATCTTCATTATTATTAATATTATTAATGTTCTTCTCTTTATTATGTTTCTTATCATTATCATCATTATCATCATTAATGATGGTGTTACCATAATTCTTATTATTAGGGTGTCTGAACGATTTTTCAATTTTTAATTGGGATTGTTTTTCACCATTTTTGTTGGATATTTGAATAAAAAATGTAATCAGAATAGAGTAAAGTACCCGGTTTTCGGCCACTTAAGACAAAATCCTATTTATTGGACTCTTTACTTCCTATTTATTATCATTTCTTGTTCAAATCATGAAGCAAATATTATTATTATTTAAACAAAAAAAGAATCCCCAAAAAAAATCACGAATTGCCATGACAATATTCATTTCAATTTTCACTGTTTTGGAGCCGGTTATCGGCCGAGCGTTTCAGTTTACGGCCGCATGTACAAAGTCAATAGGAAGCGCTCGCGCGCGCGTGCGTTTCTGCGCTGATGTATAGCACAAGCGGGCGGAGCAGGTATCCCACGCGGGAGCTCCCGGGTGCTCGCCTGGCCGAATACAGGCACAGCGGTGATCGGAAGTTGGAATCTGAATTAGACGGACATATCGTGTGTGCGTCGCGGTGTGCGGCTGCATTGATTTAATACATGCGATGAGATACTTTTGAGCTTGCGACCAGCACAAAATCGGGCTCTATATCTGAAAAATACTTGAAATAAAGCTCATTTTATGGTACCCATATTTCTTACATACACGCGTAAGAAACTCGATTTTTCAGATTTGGGTAGCGGGACCGCCGATTACATCGCTAAAATGTGATATTTTAGGATATATTTTTCATTGCAAATGTGGTTCTTCAGTGACACTGGCATGGTATGGTATGTGTGGGATATGTGTTATGCTATCATGCGATGTATTTTAAAGTGATTTTACCATGTATCCAACCAATTGGCCGAAAACCGGAGCTGACCGATTACCGGGTACTTTACTCTAATACATTTCAAATTTTAAGACTCACCAATGTTTCTATCAAAAGATACAGCCCCTCAAAAACTCTGCAATATTCATAGCATTTTGGTCAGAATGGACAAAAAAGTGGTTCACGCCAAGTTATAATTTTTGCTCAAAAGTTGTACAGCACGATATGCAAAACGTGGAGTAAGGGTATTTTCAAACTGAAAGGCCTCGTGATCCCTTGGGACTAGAGAAAAAATAAGCGCATGGATATATTCCTTACAGCTGGCCCAACTTATCCCTCGGGGGCTCGATTCATGAAATTGGTAAATCTCCGAGTTACCATGGAAACAATGTTTAAATCGCTGTTTTAAGCAAGATAGTTTTAGAATTTTGGGGGTGAGCCCTTTGCGGAATGTGGAGAAAAACCTGCTCTTTCATATGACACCTCACTTATTGAGTATCACCTTTAGGATCACGAGATAGATCTATATTGGTTTGAATTTCATTTTGGTAATACAATCATTGACCAAGTTTGCATGAGCTCGCAATGCACATGGACTACATAGGGATGTGTGCAATCTCTATGGGGAGGATTTTAGCACACAAAACTGAGTGCGCGATCAGACACCCTATTATTATTATTATTATTATTATTATGATTATTACTCCTACTAGATCTAGTCTAGTAATATTGTTATCATTATTATTATAAATTTTATTGTCATTAATTAGTGTTATTACTATTACTCTTAAATCCTCTATTATTATCATCATCATCATTAATATTGTTGTTGTGACAGGGACGAGTGACCTTGCCAATGCCATCGATAAAGAACCTGATGTCGTCACCAGAATTGATGACCGCAGCATCCCTCCGACCGATCAAACTTCCATGGCGTCATCACCATCGCCTGTAAGTGTAACCACCACACCTGCAGCTTCAGCGTCCACTCCTGGTCAGGAAACAGCGACGACGACGACGACGACGACATGGAACTCGATCACACCCTTTGTAGGGGCTGTGCAGGGTCCAGTCGTCAATGGGTACTCGCCTTTCATCGAAGACCAAAGGGAAGAGACACCGGGGCCAAACGTGTTTGAGAAGAACATGCGGAACGCCATTGAATTACGCGAGCATGAGGACACGACCGGTGCTAACGATCAACAAAATGGCAAGAAAAAGACAGGTATACATTATATTAAACTAAAGGCTGTGCAGAAATGGAAAAGATCGACCTTAATCATCATTCTCCTTTTTACAAAATCATTATCCCTCTTTTTCTTAGTAGTCGTCTTCTGCTTCTTCGTATTCTTCTTTTTCTTTCTCTACCCCACACCCCTCTTCCTCTTATCCGCCTCTATTATTATTTCTCAACGTCCTAAATTTCTTTTTCTTCTTCTTCTTTTTCTTACTTTCTTATTTTCATCAACGTTTTTTTAAATCACAAATTGCACATTATTGCAGACGGCAGTGTCGAAGAATCCACACCTAGTAGCGGTGATGTTGTTAAATCTCCTAGCAACGGGGAGTATGATGAGACCTCGGCCGGGCCTACTGGTAAAACGGAGTCGACTGACCCATCAGTCGAGGAACCTGATGAACTGGACCTGCCTGAAGTCTTGCCCGAGGGACATACCAATAAGGAGGAAAGTGAGACCTTGGTCGAAGCACCTGGCAACTGCAAACAGGCTGAAATTTCGGTCGAGGAGGCACCTTGCGACGCAGAAAAGACGAAGGACATAGTCGTGGAGCTCTGCAACAAGAAGTACCCTGACGCTCCGATGGAGGCAGATAGCAGTACGGAGGCGGCAGAAACACCTGCCGACACACCTGCCGAGGCTCAGAGTCTAGACCAAGGAGAGACTAATGTACCGAACGAGATCTCTCCTGGAGTTGAACAGCCAAAGGAAGGCGAAACGCAGACTGACAGTTCAGGTGAGCAGCTATATTACGTAACATACGATCATGGAGGCTTTAACAATGTTAAAGTATAACATCATTTTCATTACAACCTTTACTGGAATCGCCTAATCTAGTATGTGAATTCATGCATGGTGTATAATTCATTTCTTTTGCTCTCACATGCCTAGCATGACGTCATAATTTACATCTGCCCCCCCCCCCCCCCACACACACACATGTACAATGCATGTTTCTTTCCTATATGTCACCATGAAAATCTAAGTAACCATTATACTGACTTACGATTTTACGACACTTCCTCATGCGGCACTCGCTTCTTTCTATTTCCTACACGAACCGAATTCTCAACTTCATCTCAAAATCTTGGCCTTAAACCTAACCTATAATCCAATTGCATCCCTTAACCTAATCCTATAACTTTAACTAAATAAAGCCCGGAAAGTATGTCGAGGAGCATATTTTTCGGTCAACCAACTTGCACATGATAACGCATTTGTCACGTTTCACTAACTCTTGCCTGCAGCTCCGCAGACACAGACCGAAGCTGATGCCGACACCATCGCCCAGGCCAAGGAATGGCACGATTCCATCGTTAGTCGCTTGGCCCGGCTACGAGGCCTATCATGTTGGCTTGGTGATCGTAACAAGCGAATGGACGGTATGGTCGAGATTCTTGTCCGGTCCCTGGAGCACATGGGTGTCGGAGCGGTGACCGACCACATTGGAAATTTGGTAGGCGACAGTGCTATACCAATAGCGCTTCTATTATGTCTAGAGGGGGCGGGGCTCTCGACCCCCTCCCCCTCCCCCAAAAGTTGTTGACTATAAAGGAATATAAGCGAGGCACGTGTAGGGGAAAAGACCCCCAAAGACCACCATTCCACGAAAAGTATTTTTTTTTAGAACGTGCACCTGCGAGGTAGTCAGTGGCTTAGCTTATTGGATGGGGAGCAGGGAGCATGCCCCCCCCCCCCAATACTGAATGCGAACAAAAAAACAAGTAAGAAAGAAAATGCAGATGGGAAAAGAAAAGGAAAACGATACAAGAACACGAAAGAACTATTACTATTCCTAAACGACACCCTTGTTAATTCACATTCCATTCATCATTTATATTATACCCCTGCCTCTGCCCCTGCCCTCCTGATTCAAGTATCTTTCAAAAATCACTTATGACAGGGGCGGGGTGGGGTGGGGTTCCCGAATAGCATACCTAGGTATTTATAGTCTGACGGGGATATAGGGATAGGCCCTTAGAAACATTACGCTTTCCAGTAGGCAATTGGTTAAATAGGACAAGTGTAAAATGTTCGAGTTCTTGTTTGTAACAATATTACATGACCACCATGACAGCTTCGAAGACAGAGAGAGACAGAGAGAGAGAGAAAGAGAGAGAGAGAAAGAGAGAGAAAGAGAGAGATAGAGAGAGAGAGAGAGAGAAAGAGAGAGAAAGAGAGAGAGAGAGAAGGGGGAGGATGGAGGGACTGATCAGAGAGACGGTATACAGCGTGTGAGAGAGTGACGACGTAAGAACGCTATAAGAGGGAGATTAGAAAACAAAAGTCATTTACGTACGAATGTAAATTTGGGGATATAATGCTTTGCACACAACACGCAGAAATTTATAAATTTAAAAGATTACTGAAGTATATAATTCTTCTATTCTAAATAAATTTATTTTATTCTCACAGATTCCTCTTCAGAACTTTCGTTTGAACTCGGCCATCAAGCTGTCTACGGCAGACAACACATGGACGACGTGTGATGACGAAACCATGAGCAACGACATAAATGGTTAGAATTAGTAATTAATACAAGGGTTGCTTCGTAGAAGGCGCAGTCACTAGCGAATGAGACGCGGTAGGGAGGGGAAAATTACCCCTCCTGACAGATTTTTGATTTGTTTTCTTTTCTTTTCTTACCTTTGGCTCTTACCCTCCGATGATTAGGATGATGATGACGCTTATATATAAAGGACATGATGATGATGATGGTGATGATGATGATGATGGTGATGAGTTGGACAAAGAGGAGGAGAAGGATAACGAAATTGATGACAATGAAGACGAAGATGACTTTGAATGATATCATGTTAACGAGTATGTGATAACAGGGTTACTTAATTACTGCTCGATACAGTTCCGTAACATTATTGTTAAAAAAGTTAGCCCACCAAATTTCGTGTTCCTCATATCATTGGGATCGGGATGTCGACGAACTTGTACTTTTGATGGCTTCTTTAAACGTTGCCCTTATGATTGTTTCTCATTTCCCTCTCCTCAACATCCGACGTAAACAGCCTGGTTGCCGGGCTCTCTCCCGGACGATCACAACCTCCCGTTGACGAACGAGCAGATGGGGAAGTATGAGAGCCAGGTGGAGGTCCTCCGAGCCGAGAACGAGGCTCTCCAGCGCTCCCTGCAGACGGCATTGGACAACCAGGGTTCGTTAGGTGTCCAAATCAACCAGTGGCAGGCGTGCATTGACAGCGCTGGACAGCAGTTGTGTCAAGTCACTCAGGAGGTCCACGACTCAAAGTCTCGGGAGAGGCACCTGCGTCATCTCCTGGGTGAGGAGAGACGAATCAAGGTACAGAAATGCAAATCTAGTTAACCGTTAAAAATAAAATTGAGTAATGGTCATTTACATTGTGAAAAGAACTATCTGTAAGCAATATTAATCGGTTAATTAAGCATCGTAGTAAGGTTGAAACATCGATAGAATAATAAACTAACTGAAAGTCACATCAAATGCTCATAAAATGTGCATATATGACAACAGGCCTAGACACATGAGGCAGGAAAGTTTTGGTTCAAATTTGTTATAATATTTTGAATATAGAGGAATTTTGAAAATAAATTAACATGCTTCATGGTATATTAACAAATAGTGGTGTTTCACTTTATTTCTTCCCCAGGACTCACTGGTGCAACAAAACTCTTTAACGAAGGCAGACCAAGACCACACGACAGAGAACGTGAACTGCTGGCCCCCAAACATCAACGAAGGAATATCTGGTCCTTCTCAATCGGCAAACTCGGCACCCGGCGAGAACAGCGCAACTTGTCTGCAAGGAGTAGCAGGGTCACCTGGTACAGAGGTGCCATGGCAACATACGCAGGGTCTCTCTTCTGGACCGAGGGACACACACAGCAGCAGATTGAACAGCTCTGCGCCGCCTTTCATTTCGGCATACTCATCGCCTCACAGACAGAATTACCGCAGTAACTGGCATGCCGGATCAGGCTGGCATCCGAGATCTGGATCCGGTCGAACATTTGGATCCGGCACGGGACGAGGTCGCCATGGCAGTGGGAGAGGGCATTACAGAAAGGAGCACAGCACCAACGTGGGTTTCAATCGGCTCCTGGACGGTTTCTTCGACAACTTGAACCGAATCGAGAACGCCCTTCGCCAGCAAGGAATCAATGTGCCTGGTCCGACGTTTGGTGCTGCCCAAGTAGTCCAGCAGCAACAACAGCAGCAGGTCGTCTGCAGTAACGTAAACGTGCAGTATCCAACGGTTAATGATTTACAGCAACAGCAGCAGCAAGAAACTGCGGCGCTAAACCAGCCAATATATTACAGCCCGCCCATGCAGCCTGTGGTCTACCCAGGGCCAGTGAACGTAGTTGCCCAGCAACCGGTCCAGTCGATCCCTTCAGTGCAGCAGGTCCCTCAGAGCCCGACGGTAGTCCAAGCCATCTCGCAGCCTCACGTGCAGTTTGCACAAATCGAGGGACAGGCATATTAGAACTACGGGGAGAATAGAAGAAACTTCATAACGAGAAGGAGTAAAAGGGAATTTTGCTAGGGAAGTCGAGCGGCAGGTCTCACGTGAATTGCGTACTTATATTATGAGACACTGTGTGTATATAGTTCTCCATCGATGTCCATATAGTGACGTACTTTGGGGAACGGTATGAATATGGATATAATGTGAGTCAGCAGATCATGATCGAGAAGATTGGTTGAAGGTGACATGATGGCACTGGGGGCCGCATGCATTAAACTTGTGATTGAACGCAACTCCGAACTTCAAAGGCTAGTTCTCACTCCTGTGTCTGAATAAGATCACGTTGCACATGATTCTTTGAGTGGCGTGTAGGCCTAATCGGTCACAGTTTTAAATCTCCAGTTGAATTTCGTATGGCGTGTAAATCATGGAATAGTGTAACACTAACATGGTGATTTGTAAATAATCGTGAACGATGTAAGATATTATTATCAAGGCAATTCATTGGAAAAAAGAAATGATGTTGCCCTCTTGACGTTGATCCGTTGAAGGGAGGCGATGAATAATGAATGTATACTTTATGCTAAAAATAAGTGACATAAACAGAGATGTGTGCTCTAAATGAGGAAGTTGGTATGTTTCATACTATCATGAGAGTTCGATCAGAAACATATCTTCTCTTTTTTCCGCAGACAGGGTTCATTTTGTGTTCATTCAGCAATTGCAAAAATGAATGACATCCGTCGGCGTAATAATTGACAACTGGCGCTTTAACGATTCGCCCCTAGATTGAGGTTAAGCATAATATATACCACAGGCATATCGAACTTTCACTTTAGAATGATTTCTTGATTCAAATGGCATCCACCCTTCCCAAAATGTGATGACTGGGAGAGGATTTTAAGGCTATCAAGTCCATTTTGATGTCGTCAAGATATTTGATGAAGGAAATATCACAAAATGTTGTGATCTAGTTTGATGTTTATTACTTTTATGGTCAATGTGATGACTAGCCGAGGGGGAACACAAATCATTTTCCGCTGATTATGGAGTCTAAAGTATTATGAAGTTAATGGAAATTACAAATAGAATCAGGGATATTCAATGCTTTCATCATAAAAGCCTGCAATGATATTTGATAATGAATGGTATGATTATCGAATTATATCAATTATGTTAGACAAACAAATAAATAAAATATATAATCAAACTCTTTTAAAGCTTGTACCGTCGATTTCACTTCTTGACTGTTTTCCAAGGAAATATCTGCTGTTTTCTCTAACACTGGTATTTTCTTTCCCCCGATCGCAAAATACTTCACTTTACTATAATTTATGTCAAAAACATTTTGTACTGCCAGAAATTGCACGGTTTCCGTACAATCTCCAAGCAGCCTCTGTACGGATTTGCCCCGGCCTGCCACCGAGGGTCAATACGAGAAATGGCACGATGTTCAGTTCAGTTAATTTTATTTTAAACCACACAAAGCATGATATAATCCGTTACATATTTAAACAAAAAAAAAAAAAAAAAAAGACTGGTAATAGTACATCAATCAACATATTCTAACTTGATTACATCATAAACTGTATGGTTTTAGGACCCCTTTTGAAGCTAAGCTTGTGAGCGAGGCCCTATTGTCAACAAAATACATACATTTACAGTAAAAAGAATGTTGCGTATGATTATACAATGGATAAAAATACTAAGCTACAGAATATAGAACATACAAATACTGCTCGTAGATAATGTAACCACAAACATCGTTTATAGTAGTAGCCTCCTACGATGCCCCCTAAATCGTAGACCAATTTATCGTACTGGGCAAATGTAAACTTAGCATTAGTGACCTCAATGTTATCCCTGATCTGAGATTCTCTCTCATATATAAATGAAAATAAATGAATAAATAAATGCATCAATGAATTAACGATTAATCAGATTTGAAGAAGAGTAAAAAAAAAAAAAAAAACATCTAAACGGATGCAATAAACCTATAGAAATAACATTAAATAACTTAACTGACAAAATGTGTATAGGCAATAGTTTGACCTACTCGACTCTTATAATAGGTTTATTTGTATGAAAGCGGAAAAATAAGAGAAACGGAGAGGCGAAAGTTTGCAAACAAACAGATCAATAATAGGAAAGTTGTGAGTGTTTGAAATATGAGGCCATTAAATCGAGATCGCAAATTGACAAGTTGCATGGTCAATGGACTGGTGACGTTTTCACGGACAACTCGATTTCAAGATTGATGGAATTTCAATAGAGAATTTAAAAAAAACACTAAATCTTTAGGTATAATAGTGATCAGTGCATGAATTTGAATACGCACATTTATAACGTAGTTACTTCTGCATCACGTGGAATTGGAATATTATTTAAATCTAAATATAATGGTCCCCAAATTTATTTTATACAGGGCAATTACCTTGCCATAATAATCGTACTTTTATGTTGTTTGGTCAAATAAATAAAACTAAAAACAATCTATAATGATAATAATAATAAACAATTCTTATATAGCGCATAATTATCACAAAGATAAATTTAAGTCCCTTTGTGCTAAAAAAAAAAGAGAAAAAGAGATAATAGCAGACATGAGGAAGAGAAAGAAAGCTGTTAGAATATTGTACAAGTGCCGCATACTTAGCTCGTACAGATCATAGGCGCCGGAAGTGGGGGGGGGGGGGGGGGCAGGGGGGCAGTTGCCCCCCCCCCAGTCAAAAAAGTGGAGGGGCAAAACGCATTTTTGCCCCCAAAAACGCCCAACCCCCCCCCCCCCTCCAAAAAAAAAAAAAAAAATCAGTAAAGGAGTAAACATGGCTTGTATTTTTAATCCAAAAGAACGTAACAATAATAAAAACCTGAATTAAATCACATATACAATTCCATTCAAAGAAAAAAGAAAGTTCACAGGAATTAAATTTCAAAAACATTGCGCATGCGACCTATACGGTATTTTAAATGGAAGTCTCTATAATAGCGATACGCGCATATCGTGGACATATTGTGCGAGAATGGGAAAGCGTGTCCGTTTTTTTTTTATAGGGGTGAGAAGACATGAGCCCCTGAACGCTGGCGTACTGATTGGGGGGGGGGGGGGGTAATGTAATGTATTTCTTATTCGAAACAAGAATTTTTTCTCCATTTTTTTTGTAAGTCATACCCTTCTATGCGTTTGTTGGAAAATAAGAAATTCCCACATTACAGTCAGGCGAAATACGCTTATTTAGAAGCCTTTATGTCATGGTCTGCAAAGTGGCTGGGCTCGAGCCCCCCCCCCTTCCTTTAAAAAAAAA
This sequence comes from Strongylocentrotus droebachiensis, assembly GCA_035222895.1. Lineage (NCBI taxonomy): Eukaryota > Metazoa > Echinodermata > Echinoidea > Camarodonta > Strongylocentrotidae > Strongylocentrotus > Strongylocentrotus droebachiensis. The sequence continues at coordinate 6,055 of JAVYIG010012765.1, read as the reverse complement.
GTATGTTAAAGAGAAAAAGAAAGAAAGACGGAGACAAAAATAAGTGACTTGCCAATGTCACAAATAAGGTATAACAAATGCTCATCTGACCGTAATTAAATGCTTAAAACCCCAAAGCTACCGGGGGCTCCACCCCGGACCCCACCAAGGGACCTAAGGCGGGCCCCTTGATGCTCATCTGACCGTAATTAAATACCTAAAACCCCCGAGCTTCCAGGGGCTCTGCCCCTGGACCCCAACAAGGGCTCTAAGGCGGGCCCCTGGATGCTCATCTGACCGTAATTAAATACCTAAAACCCCTGAGCTTCCGGGGGCTCTGCCCCCTGGACCCCACCAAGGGCCCTAAGGCTCATCTGACCGTAATTAAATACCTAAAATCCCTGAGCTTCCGGAAGTTCTGCCCCCTGGAACCCCACCAAGGGCCCTAAGGCGGGCCCCTGGATGCTCATCTGACCGTTATTAAATACCTCAAACCCCTGAGCTTCTGGAGTTTTGCCCCCTGGACCCCACCAAGGGCCCTAAGGTGGCCCCCTGGATGCTTATCTGACCTTAATTAAATACCTAAAACCCCTGAGCTTCCGGGGGCTCTGCCCCCTGGACCCCACCAAGAGCCCTTAGACGGCCCCTGGATGCTCATCTGACCAGTTAAATATTAAAACCTCTGAGCTTCTGGGGGCTCTCCCCCCCCCCCCCCCCTCTTGGAACACGTCAATTACCTTACAGAGGGCCCCTGGAAGCTCATCTAACCGTAATTAAATACCTAAAACCCCTGAGCTTCCGGGGGCTCAGCCCCTTGACCCCCTGCCGAGGCTCATGCCCTGGACCCCACGCAAATTTACGCTCCACCTGATCGATAATACTCCACTATGAAAAACGTTCCGCGGGACCTGCATGTAACGTGTAAGACTGGTGGTGATGCAGATTTTTCGTCTGCCCCCCCCCCCTTCCGAACTTTTTTCTCATTACGTCACTGCCCCTGGAAAGTGAGCCCCCTGGAATGTTTGCCCCCCCCCCCAATCCCAAACTGCTTCCGGCGCGCCTGGTACAGATCCTATGTCATACAGATCCTTTAATCTGTCAATATTATTGTATAAGCTATACCTGTCTTTAAATTACCCTATTATTAAAATGTTTCGTGCATTTTAATGTAGATTCCACTCTTGTGAACTCCCATTGACATTTAATGGCATGTTTTGTTTAAACTCTGCCATTCATAACTATCCCACTAGAATTTCTTCACATGTGTAACTACATAACCCTACACCAGTTCTAGCACGGACGTAAGGGGGTAAGGTCAACTTTTTGAGGTCATCCATTTGGATTACAAAAAAAAAAAAAACATAACTAAAAGGGGAGGGGGGTTCCCCCAAAACATACACATACAAAAAAAAAAACTGAAGGGGGGGTTTAACTCCGACCCAGGGGAAGGGGGCCCGTCTCCTTTTATTAACCAAAACAATATAAAATTAACGTGTTTGTACCTGTTTTTGGGGCCAGTGAAAGGCCCCCCCCCCCCCCCCTCTGGATCCGCTCCTGCGTCCGCAGACTTCTTAGGGAAATGTCGAGCAAACTCATCGGAAATGTAGTCTGTAAGTGTAAAGTTAAGTTTCATGCATGTTCTTCTTATTTTTTGTCATCCTTTTTTCTTTCTCTCTTTCTCTCTCTCTCTCTCTTTCTCTCCCGCCGTCTCTGTCTCTCTCCTTTTCCTTCATCCTCTATCTTCTTCTCTTTCTCTTCTCATGTTTTCCTTCCATTGTTCCTCCCATTTCCATTGTTTAGGTCGCCAGAAAAAGGAGGGCTGTGGATGATCCCCCCCCCCCCCCCGGATCAGCCAGTGATTTATACGTTGATGCACACTCTAAAGGATATTGGGCAAAAAATTGCCCAATTTTTACCCAACATGAGGGCGGTTATGTGTCCAACCAACTGTTGGGTAAATTTAAGATTTCGCCATGAATTACCCAGTGTTGGATGAAAAGAAAATACCCAACTTTTAACCAACACAAATTTACCCAATCAGAAATTCACCCAATTCTCACTATAATGTGTAGCATATTAGAATGCTATTTGGGCAACTAAGTTGGATAAAATATGATATTTATTAGAAAATTATATAAAAAGGACATAAGTGCCGTGACGGGACTCTAACCACGGACCTTGTGATCCAGTTACAGTCCTGTAACATTTCCACTCGACTACGACACCTATAATATAAGAATATAACCCTATTGTTGCCCGACTTACGTTTGCCCAATAACATCTGCCCAGCTAATGTTGAACATTTAATTGGGTAACTATACATGTACATGTAATAGATAGTTGGGGAAAATAACCCAAATATTGGACAAAAAATGGCCCAACTTTAATTTGCCCAATTGTATTACCCAATTATTTCCCGGAGAAAAAAAAAATCATGTAAAAACACGTGATTTTTACCTTTTTTGGGGGTTGGGCCCCTCACCCCTGGCGCTCAAAGGGGGGGGGGGGGGGGGTGCAAAATTTTAAATTTTCGAGGACAAAAAAAAATGTGCTCACTACCTCCCCCCCCCCCCCCCCCCCCCCCCCCCCCCCCCCCCCCCCACTGAGCGACTTTTCGGCCGGCGCGATTTTAAATTTTTCGGGAGCAAAATATTTTGGGCCCGATTTTAAACCCCCCCCCCCCCCCTTGAAAAAATCCTGCGTACGCCCCTGACACAAACAGCCATCACCACTTACTTTGGGATATTTGAATTTGTGCGCATGCCTTTTGGGCTACGAAATGCCGCACATAGTACTTTTCAAACGGTTTTTTGATGATCGAGGTAACCCGTGATCTACAGTTGTGTACGCCTACATCGACGCCCTCCTCATTGCGAGTAAGACAGGTCATAAGATAAACATATTTAACACCTCCTACTATACTGTTCTCAAGACATTCGACATTACGGTGTAGTCATTAACCCACTCAAGTGTGAATTCGGCGCATCTTCCCTCATCTTCTTCAACCAGGAAATGGACTTCATTGTAGCCTTAGGACAGGATGGTGACATGTTAAAATCAATAAAGTACAAACTCCATAAGTTTAACAACTTTTATCATACTAACCTTTTTCCTTTTGGAAATACGCTTTACGCTTGACTCGGATGGCAGCAACTTTTTTACTCGGCCAATATGACCAGCATGACGGCCATTTTGGATTTGACCATGGCAGCTCCAAGGAGACCTCAAATCGATGAAAGAGCATCATAATCAGATTTGCAGACCCCGAAAACCCCATATATGTAAAATTTTTTATCATACTAGCCCATTTCCTTTCGTAACTACACTTGACCTGTAACTACCAGATGGCGGCCATTTTCAATTTGACCAATATGACCAGTGTGGCAGCCCCAAGGAGACCTCAAATCGATGAATGAACATCACAATCAGATTCTCTGACCCCGAAAACCCCATAAATATATAAACTTTTATCATACTAGACCATTTCCTTTCGTAACTACACTTGACCTGTACCAGATGGCGGCCATTTTGGATTTGACCAATATGACCAGTATGACAGCCCCAAGAGACCTCAAATCAATAAAAGAACATTATAATCAGATTCTCTGACCCCCAAACCTCCATAAATATATAAAATATTATCATACAAGCCCTTTTCTTTTTGTAACTACGCTTGACCTTTATAACTCGATCAGATGGCGGCCATTTTGGACTTGCCCAATATGGCCATGCCAGAGGGCGCCCTTCTTGGCGTCCGGCAGAAATCGTAATAGCTACCTCTGGGCCAAATTTGGTGCTTAAATCTGCACCAAAATATCCCTAACAGCCCCCACTACTGCATGGTCATCTGGTAATCATCTTCGGGTTTCATGCAGCTGGTAATTCAAGTGGTATAATCATCTATTGGTTTTCAAATGAGCAACTGGTAATCATGCATCTACTGGTTTCCAACTGGAATCAGCTGGTATCAAATGGTCCACTTTGGTCACTGTGCTGGAATGAAGTTATGAATTACCAGTTAAGCCCATTTGCTTTTAACTGGTATCAACTGGTCTAATAATATACCAATATACGCCTATAGTTAATGGCTTTCAAATGGAATCAACTTGGAAACTACACCCATTGGGTTTCAATATATACGTTTCAACAGGAAACAACTGCATTGTCTCAAATTGTCCACTTTGGTTGTATGGGTTTTAAACTGGAATCGAACTGGCAGATGAACCATCAGTAAGGCCTATTGTTTTTAACTGGTATCAATTAACTGGTGTAACAATTTACCAGTAAGGTTTATTGGTTTCAACTGGAATCAACTGGTTTGTTTTAAGGTCAATGGGTTTCAACTGGGATCCCTGGTGCATGTGAAGTTTACCAGTTATCTGTCAACTGGTTTCAACTGGTAATCCAGTTGCAACCAGTAGAATAAACTGGCACATATTCCAGTTCCGTCAACCAGGCGCGCCGGAAGCAGTTTGGGATTGGGGGGGGGGGGGGGGGGGCAACATTCCAGGGGCTCACCTTCCAGGGGCAGTGACGTAATGAGAAAAAACGTTCGGAAGGGGGGGGGGCAGACGAAAAATCTGCATCACCACCAGTCTTACACGTTACATGCAGGTCCCGCGGAACGTTTTTCAAAGTGGAGTATTAACGATCAGGTAGAGCGTAAATTGGCGTGGGGTCCAGGGCATGAGCCTCGGCAGGGGGTCAAGGGGCTGAGCCCCCGGAAGCTCTGGGGTTTTAGGTATTTAATTAAGGTTAGATGAGCATCCAGGGGCCCTCTTTAAGGCCCTTGGTTGGGTCCAGGGGGCAGAGCCCCCAGAAGCTCAGGGATTTTGGGTATTTAATTACGGTCAGATGAGCATCCAGGGGCCCGCCTTAGGGCCCTTGGTGGGGTCCAGGGGGCAGAGCCCCCGGAAGCTCAGAGGTTTTGGGTATTTAATTACGGTCAGATGAGCATCCAGGGGCCCTCTTTAAGGCCCTTGGTTGGGTCCAGGGGGCAGAGCCCCCGGAAGCTCAGAGGTTTTAGGTATTTAATTACGGTCAGATGAGCATCCAGGAGCCCGCCTTAGGGCCCTTGGTGGGGTTCTCGGGGCCGGAGCCCCCGTAAGCTCTGGGCCTTTAGCCATTTAATAACGGTCAGATGAGCATGTTTTATACCTTATTTGTGACATGGGCAGGTCACTTATTTTTTCTCTCCGTCTTTTTTTCTTTTTCTCTTTAACATACTTTTTCAAAAAGTGAGGGGGGGCCCGAGCCCAGCCACTTTGCAGACCATGACATAAAGGCTTCTAAATAAGCGTATTTTTTGCCCGGACTGTAATTCGGGAATTTCTTATTTTCTAACAAACGCATAAAAAGGTATGACTTCCAAAAATTGGAGAAAAAATACCGGAAAATCATGTCATAACAGCAACATTTGTAAATCACTAGTATCGAGTAAGAAATACACCCCCATCAGTTCGCCATCGTTCAGGGGCTATATCTTCTCACCCCTATATATAACAAAAAAACAGACACGCTTTCCCATTCTCGCACAATATGTCCACGATATGCGCGTATCGCTATTATAAAGACCTCCATTGATAAATACCGTATTGGTGGCATGCGCAATGTTTATGAAATTTAATTCCTGTGAACTTTCCTTTTCTTTGAATGGAATTGTATATGTGATTTAATTCAGGTTTTTATTATTGTTATGTTCTTTTGGGTTAAAAATACAAACCAGGTTTACTCCTTTACTGCTTTTTTTCTTTTTTTGAGGGGGGGGGGGGGGCGTTTTTGGGAGGCAAAGTGCGTTTGCCCCCCCCCCCCCACTTTTTTGATTGGGGGGGGGGCACTTCCGGCGCCTATGCCAGTTGATTCCAGTAGACACCAGTTGAAAATCCAACTGGTTTCAACTGTTTTTTCGACCTGGGAGGTCCATACCCCAAGCCCTCTCTGTTCATCACTTACGGGGTTTCCCCAAATTGTGTTTATCATGCATCATGGCCATGGCGACTTCGGACGACCAACGCGAACGTACGTGACGTTATCACGCGAATCGTCAACTTGTACTGCATATCGCATGTATATGCGG